>PVKZ01004301.1:0-89297 GCA_004027375.1 Macroglossus sobrinus
GGAGAGGCAGCTTCTTTATCTCTCCCAGTCCACCACCCGACACCCGGTGTTCTGACCTGTGGTAGCTCTTTTGCACAGATCCCACACTCGGACATGTTAGTGTGCAGTTTGGATGTTTTGTGTTGAGTTTTAGATGTTCAGCTTATTGTTCTTGCAAAGGGAGAATTCTGGGGACCTCTTTCACTCTGACATGTTTCTCCAAACTTTACCAAATTCTTTAGGAATGTTTTAAATAGATTTTCTTGAGTTTTTATGCGAGCTACCAATAATAATTATTTTGCTTCTTTCTTTTTAATGTCTTTTTGGGTAAAGAATTTTTTTATATCTTGTCTAATTTTTTTTCATAAATAGATTTGGATTCTCTTGTGTGTTCTCACCCTCTGTGAGAACACATTATTATTTTATAGTGGACTCTTTAGCTTCTAAGCTACATATGATATTTTTTTCCTTCTTATTAAGTTGATGAAATATATTAACTCAGAGGTAAATGAAGACTTGTTTTTCATTGAAACTGTTTTTTGTGTGTTTCAGAGGCCTATCATATTTACATGTTATAGTTTTAAAGAGTGGGACAATGTAAATCACACTTCTTGCAGAGTCTTAAACTCATAGAGTTCTGAATCCTGAAGAGAGCAGGGGATCACACATACTTCATCGATATGCTGACTGTGTCCCAGAAGCTTACTGTGAGGAAAGGGCTTCCTGAGGCCCCATGAGTGCACCACCCTCCTGAAAATTAACTCTACACACTGAGCCTTTGTTTTTGATACTCTTGAGCTCTTTTCCATCTTAAGCCCTTTGCACATCCTCTTTCCTCTAGCCAGATCCTTACTCCCAGATTTAAATCTCAGCCTAAATGTCATCTCTTTGAGAGGGCTTCCAATCCCCAGTAGCTAATTCCCACTAACAGACACTTTATTCTCCACCATATTATCCTGGCTTATTTTCTATTTGTGAGAGTTTGAAATTACACTTCTTGTTTGTTTCTGCTATTCAATTCCAATGTTTCTCTTCTCTGAAATGTCAGCTCCCTGAGAGAGACTATATTCCCATCTGCTAGAACATGCCTGCCATACAGTAAGTGCTCAGTAAACTGTCCAAGGCTATGTGGATTACTCTCTGGGTCCTTTGGGAAGTATTTGAATGAATATGGTTGCCTTACTGTCACATGCCAAGGTGGCCTCTACTGCCAGGTAGGTCACACGACTTCCTTGGTTATGTTTCCTCCAGAAATCAATTCCATGTCAGCCCGAGTCCTGCTTTTTCTAGTGATTCCAGGCCATCTGATTTTCTTTGTCATCATTTACATGGTGGAAGGCCATTCAGTCCCAAACAGCAAGACCTTCGTGGTATTCTATCTACTAGCAGGCTTGATCCAGGTAAGGATAATTGTGGCAACAGCAAAGCAGCATCCAGTGTTTAATCAGCTAGCAAGGTTTGTTCACTGTCCTGGGAGAGAAGCTGAGGAGCTGGGTTTGGGAGTTCCTGGACATGCAGGGTACAGTTCTCATCTTCCAGTAGTCAAGTTGTTAACTCATTCAAACCCAAGAGCATGATCCAGACACACAAGCCATTCCACAATCCCTACTGGATACTCTGTACTACACACTCCACACAGCATACTCTGCATCGCACACTGCAATAGGGCACACTCCACATAGCACACTCATAACTCCACCCACCACCAGGTGCAGCCCATACTGCATACAGCTCACTCCACACTCCACCAGAGGATCAGAGGAGCTGTCCTAAGGATTTAGCAAGTTGCAATGAAGCAAGCTGATGAGCAGGTCTAGCTAATGAAGTGGGCCACATGCATCACTCATCACAGAGAGGAGGTGGGCAGGGATCAAGCCCCTGCTGGGGTGTTGCTAAAAAGCATGTTTGGACTTTAGTCATAGCTGGATGGTGATAAAGACATGAAAGAGATTAATGTAGTGCCTGCCTCAGAGTATAACTCAGCAGACTGTGCTAAGACTATAGCTGGCTGATGTCTCTCTGGGCCTAGGGTCTCTGCAGGGATAACTGGGCACTAGTAGGCAACTCTAAGGGACTAGCATTTTCACATTTCCTTTAGTTATGGCATTTGCAATTACAGAATGACCCTGACCCTGAAAGACAGGTTGGAGCAGTCTGAGAAACTGTCTTGAGCAATAGCAGCAATAAAGGGGCTAGGGTCAGCCCACAATAAAGGACCAAAGAACTCTGAGACTTGACCAGTGTTGTGTAGATTGCTCCCTGGCACCTTTAGGAAAGGCTAGCCATGTAAAGCTGCCCACGAGAGAGCCTCCAGCAAACCTAAGTTGAAGTCCCAGCAAGATTTATGTCTAAAGTTCCAAGAATGGTGAGTGGAGTTGGTACAGCAGAAAAGGTCAAAGCTGCTGAGCAGCAGCAGGTCTGTCTGGCACTTCAGGATGCCAGGAGCAGGGTTCATCCACAGGGAGGGAGACTAGGCAAGTGTGGATGAGGGTGGACTCATCAGCTCTGCACAAGCTTATAGCTAGGCATGAGACTCCAAGAGAAGCTTGAAGAAGGGGGACTACCTGCTGTTGATACATCCACCTTGGTGTCTGCCCTGAAAATCTGCTAGTGTTTCTTGATGGCACTTGGCTTTCTGACTTGATCATTGTCTTTTGTATCTGCTTGCTCTTATGACAGGTGACAGTCCTGCTGTATCTGGCAGAAGTGATGGCTCGGCTAATGTGGCACCAGGCCCTGGATCCTGACAACCACTGTATTCCCTACCTCACAGGGCTAGGGGACCTCCTAGGGACTGGCCTCCTGGCACTCTGCTTTCTCGTCAGCTGGTTATTGAGAAGCAAAGCAGAACTGGATGGCATTTCAGAACCAGTGTCTGGACCTCTCTAATGAGCTTAGGTAGCCTGTTTATCAGTAGAATTTTCCCTCACACCAACAGAGTATAGAATGCCGTATTTCCCTGGCTGGACCCCTAGGTCTCTCTGACTCTCCAGTGACCCTTTGTCAATCTGCTAAGAAAACACACACACACCTTGGCCCTGGAGTTGGAACATGAGTCCATGATGGAGCCTGAAATCAAAAGCATTTTTTGTAAGTGTGTGAATATGACCTTGTGCTGGGTGAGTGTGTGCATAAGTGTGTATGTGTGTGGAGAGCAGGGTGCTCTGGCCTGACTGTGCTAAAGGAAGAGGTGTGTCTGGTGAACTTTGGGCAATTTGTTGGCCCTTCTTCATGCCATTGCAGCTCAGATTGAAGTGGAGCAGGAAGGAGATCTGTTGTGTGCCCAAGCCTCAGGACTCTTGGCCCTGGCTTAACTGCTCTTCACTAGGTCCAGTTCCGTGGTCCACTGTGCTGGTATGCCCTGAAAATGAGTGCAGCCCTTCCTAGGCTGGAACCTTCCACCCCCTCTCATCTGCTCCCAGCATTTATTCTTGACATTGCTCTTTTTTTCTCATTTTTTAAAGCAGAAACCTCTGTTTAGATTATAATGATTTGAGAAGTATAAAATAAAGCATAGATTATATTTTGTTTGGCGTTTTGTGTTTGTAAAGATACTAATGCAACCATGAGACTTGGGGTTTATAAGTAACAAAAACATCTGGCATTTCCGTAGCATAATGTTTGTCATCCTCTAGTCTTCACTTAGAAGCATCAACATCACCAGAAAACTGTTAGAAATGCAAATTAATTCTCCCTCCCCTAAGCCTAACAAAACAGAATGCCTTGGGCAGAGCCCAGCAATGTGGGTTTAACAATCCCTCCAGGTGGTTCTGATATAGTCTTTCACTTGAGATCCACTCTCCAGAACTCGCATCTTTTTAAAAATATGTATATGCTCACTTCTTGTTTCATATTAACTTGTCATAATAATTTTAGCCATGGTTTGGACTGAGGATTATTATCTTCTGTTGGCCTTAAAAAAAAAATAGCGATATGGGTTTATTCGGGAATAACAAAATTGCAATTTGGGACATGAAGTCTAGTGGTGACATTGTGCAAGTACAGAAAAACAAAGGAGAGGAACACTTTTATGGACATGGGAGGGGCTGTTATAAGTGAAAAGTATTGGTGGAAACTGAAAGTTTGAAGTATAGTGAATTTTCATTGGCTGAGTCATTGCAGTCTCCCATTGGCTGAGCTGTTACTGGGCAAAAAGGAATATTCCTCCTGCTGAAATAGTAAAGTATCACTTCCTGTTGGAGTTGCAAGGTATGTCTCTTCCTGTTGGGGTTATTAGTGTGCTTTGAGTGACATACATTAGAGTTCTCTCTTCTAGTCTCCCAACTCCATTTTAAATGAGGTTTCTGTTTATTAATTTCCACACTTCATATGGTAAAAGATCATTCATTCATTCAACAAATATTGACCAAGAACCTGCTGTATCTTTCCCAAAAGGAAATAGATGTCAGCTAACTGGAGTAATTGGGCAGGGTTTAAGAAAGACAGTTTACAGATACATGGGAACAATGAGTGGTGAAGCACCTTGGGGATGGGTACAATGAGGGGAGCTGCTACCACCAAGCATTCACTTGAATGAGAAAGTAATTAGGTGTGGGTGCCTGAGAGGAGTTCTGTAGTCAAGAATTAGAACTACTAGAAGTTAAATGTCTAGGGGTGTCATTTAGGGATGGTCCATAGAAGTCTCAGCCTCCTGGGGTACAGAATCAGGTAAGGGTGGAAAGTGGATCTGGAGGGACAGGTGGAGACTATCCAACATACCTACAATGCTAAGCGCCAGGCTAGGTACTAGAGATGCACTTGTAGGCAAAGCACTTATCATTGCTGTCTCAAGGATCTACTGAGGAGATGGTTAATAATCAACATCTCACCAATAAATAGTAAAATTCTAGAGCTCCAATAAGAAGCACATAGTATTATAGAAGTATGTAATAATAACTGCTAAAATTTGTTAAGCACCTACTGTGCCATGTTCTGAGCATTTTACTTGTGTAAACTCATTAATAACCTCACAACAATTTGATATACTAGATAATTATCTGTTTATAGATTAGGAAACTTGGGCATTATTGTAACAGTGAAATACTCAGCCTCTCTGACTTTATTTTGTTCAAGTCTGCTTTGTTCCCATGGCCTTACATGCTAATCATTAGAGGAATTCTGCTTGAGGCTTGAGTTTTACAAAAACAGCTCCTTATTGGAAGCTGCCTCCACTGAGGAGAAAAGGAAGTATGTACAAAAATAATAATTGTTTATCAAAGATTGACAGGAACATCATAACCAGACTCACTCCAACTAAAGTCGAGAGACTAAAGAAGTTTCACAATCTTCCTTGGACCTCTTCTGGCACCCTTTTTTTTTTCTGTCATCAATCAACCTCAAAGCCTTCCCATTTCCCTCTTCCCTTGATATAAAAGAAGCCTGAATTCTGTACTTTCCTAAGATGGTTCTTTAGGATGCTAGGCCTCCATCTTCTTGGTTTGCTGTCTTTCTAAGTAAAGTCACTTTCCTTGCCACTCAACTCTTTGTTGTCATGTGGCAAGTGGGACAAGCCTGGACTCAGTTACAAATTTGGCAACTCATTCAGGAGGCACAGCTCATAGCTGGTTCATCCAAGGGAGGAAGGGCTTTCTGGGTAAGTCCCTAGCAATGACAAGGCCATTGGTCTCAGAGGCTTTACCTTTAATTCCTCAAAGCAGCACCGACTTTCTCACCACCTGGCCATTGGGACAAGGAATCAACAATTCTCTGTGAGCTGATGGGTTTAATTTGGTAATTTGGAAATAGGGTAAGTATCCCGGCATGTACAACTGGAAACTTCCTTCCCCTGCCAATTTGTTCTGCATTTGTTTGGAGTATCCTGTTGGAAAAGGAAATAGTTATAGGACTTTTACCTAATTTATGAACCAGTGCATTTGTAATTGTTTCTGTATCTGCTTTCTGTTTTTTTGTACTCTCTCTTTCTCTCTCTACACTTTTGGCTTAAAAAATAGGAGGTGCTCCTTCTATATCAATGGAGAGTCCATTAAGATTAATTCTGAATAAGTGGTCCAATTACCATTATGAATCTATGACTAAGAAAAGGATGGTATTTTACTATAACGCTGTATGGCCGCAATACATATTAAGATCTGAAGAGCACTGTGCCCAGTGACTCTCTTAATTATTTTGTGAGAGAGCTGGGAAAGATGATGAAATCTCTTATGCACAGATGTTCATGCTATTGCACCAAGATGCGAAGAAACAGGACAGTAGCTGTCTTATGGTGCAGGGGGCTGACAAATCTCCCAGATAAGAAACATGTTTTACAAGAGGGAAAAATAGAGGATGGGGAGAAAGAAACATTGGTTCACCATTACTTTTACTTCTACCTCCTATACCTCCTCCTGTGCCGGCACCAGTGCCACCTTCAGCACCTCCAGCATTAGCCTACTGCCCCTCAATTAACACAGGGGAACAGAAAGTGCCCCAAGCGGTAGGGCTACTCTCTTATGGAAGTCAAACTGAATTACCCCCTGAATTAGTACACAGGCCACAGAGACATGGTTTGGTTCCTCCATCTCAGACCCAACAGAGATTCCTTCGGGTCAGGACAATTTCCATAGCGCTGATACCTGTAGAAAGGCTTAATACTCAGGCTCAGAGGCTTGGAATTTGTGTGTGTGTGTGTGTGTGTGTGTGTGTGTGTGTGTGTGTGTATTTAATGTGTGTATATATATAATTTGTGCTCAACTTCAGGTCTGTTTAACTGGAACCCTATAAAGAGGAACACCTCTGCATGAACAAACTTTATTTTAGCTGGCCTGTGAAGGGGTACCTAAACAAAAGAAGTTTAAGTATTTGTCAGAATTCCTAGAAAGGATACTGATGCTGACCCCGAGGCCCCCAAGAATGTTAGGATGATAAATATAAACTTTATGAGACAAAGCGAACCTAATAACAAGAGAAAAAATGCATAAATGGAATGGAGCAATGGCATGAATTCCCTTCAATTGGTAGGTACTGCTTCTAAGGTTTTTAAGATAGAAGATGCAAAGCAGAATGCCACCTCCCTGGCCACTGCATTGGATTCCAGGAAAAAAGGCATTGGGAAAAGATTGCCCCAAGAATAAAAAAGGTGAAGATGGAGGGTAAGTAAAAGAAGCCTCCCAAATAATGGAAAATTCAGATGAGGATTAAAAGGGCCCAAGGGCTCCCTTGGACTTAAAATGCCACAGGAGCCCTGAGTGAAATTGATAGTGGCAAACAAATTGATTGGCTTTCTGGAGACACAGGTTTTACATATTCAGTTATAAACCCAAAACTAACGAAAAAAAAAAGACTATAATCAACTCCAGTTACAGGAGTTTCTAGAGAAGTGCAGAATCACTCCTTTGTATAGCCTTTGGAATGCCATCCAGGAGACTACATTACATGCCTGAATATCTCAGCCTTCTCCTGGAACAGGATCTTCTTTGCAAATTAAATGCTCAAAATACGATTTTTCACCAGGACAATAAGGATCCTACCAGAACAGGCTTTGAAGCTACATGTGGCTCCTATAAGCCCATTAGAAGAAAAAAGCAGACCTACTACCCCCTGAGATCTGCAAGGAGGATCTGCAAGCCATAAATGAAGTAGTTCAGGACATGCATCCTGTGGTGGAGACCACAGTCAACAGGAAAAACAAAAAATGAATCACGCTTTGAAAAGGATCTTTCTTAAAATGTCAAGAGACAAATTTGAATTGGGACAAGACGTTGCTGGTTGCCCTGTTACAGATTAGGGTGGCTTCCAAAGCAGGCAAAGTTTAGGCCCCTGTGAAATTCTGTATGGTCAGCCATTTCAGGTCTCTGCCCCAATTGGTGAATCAGTCGGTGCCTTACAATATCTGACAATAGCTAAAACTCCAGGCACTATACTAACTTCTGTCTATAAGTTTGCCTACAGCAGATCTATATAACCCATTGATGTGACCCTTAACCTTTTTTAGCCCAAGGTCAAGTCCTTAAAACCTGGAGAGAACAAAGACCTGAACAGCAACTGGCTGCCAAGTAGATGGGGTTGTTCGTGGTTCTGCTGAAAACCTGCTTGTTCATTAAACTGGCTGGAGTGAAGCCATGATACATCCATCAGAAGTCACCCCACCTCAGAAACAAGTCAAACAGTAGACTTGCAATACACTTAAAGACCTGAAGCTACTCTTTTATGAAAGAGATAAGTAAAATGAAAATATATTATGTTTTGTATGTCCTGGCCCTCTTCTGGGGACTAACCCCTGCATGGGAAGATTTCTTTGACTACATCCTCCTCCCCTAGTGGACTGTGGCAGCTAACCTTAGCTATTATTGCAAATGAAACCACTTTTGCTCTTGACAAGCAGCAAAAATCCTTGAAATCTCTTGGTAAAGTTATGCTTGACGATCATATAGCCCTAGATTATATGCTTGCTGAAAAAGTATAGTCTGTATGGTTGCAAATACTATTTGCTGTACATATATCAATTCCTCCTCTGAGGTGGAGACTCATATTGCTAAAATTAGGTAACAAGCTGCTTGGCTCCAGCAGACTTTGGAACATCAAAATGGATTAAATCTGGGTGATTTAGGAGACTGATTTACGGGCCCTTTTTTTATGGATTCCTAATGGGGTACATTCAATCCAGGGATGTATCCTTAAATTGTACCTCACTCTCCTCCTCATAGTGATAGTGGCCTATATGTTATTTATAAGAAGAGGCTGTGCTAACTTAGAAAGCAAAAAGAGAAATGCCCATGAATACTTCTAGGGTGTCTATACCTCAGAAAAGCACTAAGGAATATTCTATATCAAGTCAAAGGGTTCCATTTCCACAGTTTGTCCAGATGTGAGACAACCTTCCTTTGTCCTTAATCCCACAAGATTGTGGAATGGACCATTGACAGTGGGGAATTGTAACAGAGTGAAATACTCGACCCCTCTGACTTTATCTTGTTCAAGTCTGCTTTATTCCCATGTCCTTACATGGAATCATTAGAGGAATTCTACAAAAATGGCCCCTTGTCAGAAACTGCTTCTCCTGAGGAGATAAGGGAAGTATGTACAAAAATAATGATTTTTATCAAAGATTGGCAGGAACCTCATAACCAGACTCACACCAACTAGAGTCAACAGACCAAGAACAAATCACAATTGTCCTTAGACATCTATATGTCTACAGTCATCAATCATCATTTTCCATTTCCCTTGATATAAAAGAAGCCTGAATTCTATACTTTCTTAAGATGGTTCTTTAGGACACTAGTCTGCTCAGTTTGCTGGCTTTCCAAATAAAGTTGCTTTCTTTGCCCTAACACCTTGTCACTTTAATAATTGGCTGTCATGCAGCAAGTGGTATGGGCTTGGAATTGGTTATATTATGAGATTTCTTCACTTTCCTAGATGGTGGTCATTTTTCAGTCTATAGCTAAATAGAAGCACAGGTGACAACTTGGACTTGGTATCGACATCTGAAGTAGGGGAGGGGGCAGTCTTGTAGGACTTAACACAGATCCTCTGGGATCTGACACTATCTCCAAGTAGATAGTATTAGAATTGAGTTGAATTGTAAGACACTCAATTGGTGTCAAAGAACTGCTTGGTAGTGAGGGAAACCTCACACAAAATGGATTTGGTGTTAGAATCATTAGATGGGTTAAGGCCAGACAAGAGCTCAGTCTAGAGATAGAAATAAAGATGGGGACTAAAATCAGGAATGAATTATGCTGCAGGAATGAAGTCAATATCTGGGACGAATTCAAACACACAGCTGAGGTTATCATCATGGGTGAGACATCTGTGAGACTGAGGTCAACACTGGAGATTAATCCCTTTCCTTGGCTAAGGACATAATCGAGTATAACCCTGCTGCTAGAATGAGATCAGTTTCTGAAATGAATTTGTCTGCCAGGCAGAGGTCATCACTGGGAATGAAATTTTCTATAGAGATTAGGTTATCTTCAGAATTGAACATGGTTTTCACATTAAGATCATCACAGATGAATCCACGTGTAGGTTTGAAACCATCAAAAATGAACGCAGCTGCAGAGATGAGATTATCATTGGGAATGATCCCTGATGTAGGGCTGAGATTAGCATCTGGAATGAATTTTTCAGTAGAGTAAGGTTATCATAGGTGATAAAGTCAACTTCACAACAGAGGGCATCATCAGGAATAAACCCAGATGACCATCATAAGGACAGATTTTTCTGCAAGACTGAGCTTAACATCTGGCTGAAACCAGCTGCAGTGCTGAGGTGGCCATCAGGGTTAAATCCACACATAAAGATGAGTAATTATCAGGTACAAACCTAATTATGGGGCTGAATACCACATTGGGGATGAATACTGCTATAAGACCAAAGTCAGTATCTGAGTTTAATTCATCTATGGGGTCTTGATGAAAGTGAAGCACAGGAAGTGGTTCAAGATGAATATAAATTTAAGGTTAAGGTCAAATACAAGGTCCAATTAAACTTTATGACCAAGGCTATACATGCTTGATTGATAGTGTCAAAGGCCCAAATAGGGGAAAGGACAAAGTCGATTTCTTTGTCAAAGTTAAGGTCAATGTTGTCAAGGTCAAGATAAAGTTTAGTTCACAGTCAGATCTAGATATGGTCTGGACAATTAAAAAAAAAAAAGATTTGAATCCAGGTAAAAGTCAAGGTTGAATTCAACATCAGTATCAAGTTTAAGGTCAATTTGAAGGTTAGGGTCAAGGTAACTTCCAAGACCAGGAACATATATAGAAGTTCATAATCATGATCAGACATGTCTTGAATGATAGGATGAAAAAGCTTGTATAAATCATGGTCAAGGTCAAGATCAATGTCAAATTCACAGTTAGGTCTATATATCATCTTGACAATAGTAGGGACCATATGAAAAATCTGAATCAAATCAAGGTCAGTTTAAGGTCAAAGTTATATTCAGGAACAAGATCAAGTTTGTATTCAAATTGAGACTTGATTAATATGATAGAGACAGATTATCATTGAGGTCCAGGATCAAGGTCAAGTATGGGATTAAGGTCAAGGTTATATGTTAAGATCTAGGCAAAGTTAAAGGTCAACATCATGGTTAATTTCAAGTTCATATTTGTAATATGTAAATCTTCACTTTTTAAAAAATGACCTTTTCTCTTTCTTCTTGATTCAGTCTGGTCTTAGGCTCACTTTCTTTCTTCCTTGCCTTATTCATTTACATAATACTTAAGTACTAAAGAGTTCCTTAAGTCATCATCAAATCATCTTGAGAACAAAGCCTCGGGTCTGTTAACCACAGAAACAAGAGTTTCTCTCAAACTAAAGATAATATCTTGCAGCTCCACACCCATGAAGGTGGAATGACCCTACCACCATCCCCTTGAAAACAGATAGAATGACTTCATGACCAACATCAGGACCTGATGCATTGATCAACTGCCTCCTACCCTAGCCCTGAACAATCAGTAGAGCCAATGACCCCAACTCCCTAGCTACTAATGAGTTTTCCCCTTTATAATCTATCTCCTAGAGGCTATCAGCGAACCAGATCTTTGAGCACTAGCTCACCTGTGTCTCCAAGCTTGGTGCCATTTTCTTAAATAAAGTTTCTTTGCTGCAAACTCCTGTCCATGTCTCTTTTGGCTATTGATATACGCAGGCAAAATGAACCCTTTGAGTTTGGTAACACATTCAGGAGTAGACATACTTGATAGTCTGGCACGGAAAGTAGATTTTAATTAGGAACAAGGTCATAGTAAAGTTAAAGTTTAATATCGAAGTCAAGTTAAAGTTCCAGTTCAATATCAAGATCAAGGTTGAAAGCAAGTTAATATTTAGACTAGACATGGATGATAGTCTGGAACATGATGTGGGACCAAATCAGGGTCAAGAGAAAAGCAGATTTCAAGGCGGATGTCAAGTTCAGGGTCAAGGACATGAGATTATTGCTGTTAATCAAAAACAAAGAGTAGGTCTGATTTGGTGCCAAGGTCAAAATCAAAGGATAATTCAAGCTCAGATTCAAGTTCTAGGTTGTGTAAAACTAAGATCAGTTGAAAAAATCAACTTGAATTTCAAAGTCAAGGTAAATTTTTTTGTCAGGGTAAATATTAAGGTTAAGGTTAACTGAAGTACATAGATGTTTAGTGTAAGATTTAATGTTGACTTGATTGGGGCTAGGTTGTGTTTATTGTTTGCTATAACTGTAGTTGTCAGAGGCTAAAATTTCCTCTGGTGTCCCTATTTTTGTCTCATACATTTGTTTGTTTTTTGTTTTTTGTTTTGGGGAGCTCCTTCAAGATTTCTTAAATAAGGTCTGAGATGTGCAGTTCTTTCGATCGTATTACTTTGTTGTTATACACAGACCTGTTGATTTAGTAGTACGGTGTAGGGCCAACGGAAGCACTTTATAGTCCTATGATCAAGATTCAATCTTTTAGCAAGCCTATACTCCTATGTTGTGACCTTCATAAGTGCTTCTCAGTCCCCACTCCCAACAACCCCCGCCCCCCAGCTAAGACAGGAAGGCTAGAGGGGACAGAGTTGGGTATTTTCCTTCCACCATGTCAGTCGGGTAAAACTCCAGTTGGTTAGGCTCTGGTGAAATTGTTTTGAGATTATACCTTATTAAGAAGAACCAGGTTTATTTCACAATGACTATTTTCCCTTTCTTCCTGCTAGAAGCACAAGGGGATTTTTCTCTAATCTTTACTATGAAAGCCTGGTAGAGCTACTGGAAATAAAACTCACAAAAGTGTGGGTCTCCTGGAGGTTTTGAATCTGAAACATATCTACATTCTGCCTCCATAAATTTGTCGATTACAATTTGGGTTTATCTACCCTGTCAGTGGTCCCATCTGAGGTTTTTGCTCAAGTTTTGCTGCTTTAATAAGTTGTGATTCTCTGTGTCCACCTGTCTGTCTCTCTGATGTTGGAGGCAGTAATTTGCACTGTGACTTCAAATTTTCTGATTAAATTTTTTGATTTTGGTTTCCTTTGTGTGATCATGGTATTCGTTTGAAATACGATTGGGCTCATTTATTCTTTGTTTCCAATTTCAAAGGTTTTTTTTTTTCAATCCTTAATTTCATTTTGGAGTACACTAAGAGTTTCAAGTCCAAACTGTACAAATGGTATACTCAGAAGTGCCACCCTTCTATCACTTTTATTCTCCTTTCTATCACTTTTATTCTATTCCTCCCCACTCCTATAGTCAACCATTTTATTAGTTAGTGGTTATCTTTCCTTTGTTTTTTAAAGCCAGAAAGAAACTGTTCTTGGCTTCACTTCTTTTTGATTTTCTCTGTGTCTGATCTGTAGACAATCTTTTAAAAGGGCTAACCCTGAGGGAAATTTTCCTTTTAATTATCTTATAGCCAACTGATTATGGACTTCAATTGTGTCTGTAAAACCACTTCACCTTTGCCACCTAATATAACCTCATTAAGAGAATGATATCCTACTATATGCAAAGACCATAGTTACGGTGGATATGAGGTGTGTTCCTGGATCCCACATTGGCTGAATCACACTTGGGGCACTTGCAGGACATTTGCCTTGTTAAAGAAAAAATTATTCATGACACTTGTTAATGATGGTAAGAATGACTTTATTCAAGGAAGAACTATTATAATAGGTATAGGGACCACTGCAATGGAGTATTGGAGGCTAGAAGATTGGGGTCAACTCTTAACAAAGACAAGTGGAAATTTACAGCCCAAGATCAAGAGTGGTGGTGTGGAGGTCAGTGGGTGAAAAAGTACTAAGAGGAAATATCAGGATTAAGGAGGAAGTCTGGCTAAACCCACCTAACAGGATTCTTGCTCAAAGCAGGCCAGAGTGATCAGACATCACCTGGGGAAATTGTTATAGATGTGGAATCTGATCAGATATGGAAGGTGAGGGAGTCAGGATAAATTGATTTATTAGGATTCTTGCTAAA
This sequence comes from Macroglossus sobrinus, assembly GCA_004027375.1. Taxonomy (NCBI): domain Eukaryota; kingdom Metazoa; phylum Chordata; class Mammalia; order Chiroptera; family Pteropodidae; genus Macroglossus; species Macroglossus sobrinus. The sequence goes on from PVKZ01004301.1 coordinate 13,865, forward strand.
ATTGGACAGTGCAGAGAGGAACAGGAAGCCCAAATGTCAGATATGGTTGAAAAAGAGCTCAGAGGCACCTGAGTAGAGTTTATTCAAGGAGAGACTCTGTCAGTCTCCATTCCTCACAAAAAATATTTTTAACTAAACTTTTTTTAACTTAAGAAGAAAACCCAACATTTAATATAAGTGTCCCTCACAACTCTAAGATTTTACCTTACATTGTTTAAAACATTCAACTTCAGTATAATGGAGGCAGCCCTGCTGTACTGGATACAAAATATCCAGGTGGCTCTGAATCCAGAAACTGGATGCCATTGAAGGAAAGGAGGTACAGAACCTGAGGAGGTCAGGGCAGAGTGGGAGGCTCAGTCTCTGCCTACACCAGCTCCACCCTTACATAGTATCCTGCCAACCAACTGGAAAGCAGTTGCAGGAAGAGTCACTCTGAGGGAAATGTTTTCTTCTTTCCACTTGAAACCTGCCTTTCAGAGGACCCCCCTCCCATCCCATGTGCTACACACACTGGTGTATGTGTACAGGGGGCCACTGTGAATGTTACAATCCCTGTCCTGCCTGGCCCTGAGACACTTCTAGGGAGTATCTCCCCTGTGAGTCCCAGGTCCAAGTCCATTTCCATTAAAATCTCCAACGGCTTTTCTAACTTTGGGCCCACTCCTGCTGCCTGCTTACCTTGCTTAAAACCCCTTCATCTCATTCCCTTCCCACTTTACTCCCTGTCAAGTTCCCACTCCAGAGATGGGTTCTTTCCCTGGCCCCCAGCTTCTCCTTTCAGGCCCTCAAGGGCAACCCAGGACACTGTGTCCTTCCCATCCTGAAATTCTCCAGAAAAAAAAAAAAACACATCAGCAGAGAGATGGAGGAGGGCAAAATAGAGAAGGGATCTTGACCAATACTAGCAATATGAGCAGTCGAAGGATAGATCCAAATTCATTAGATGGTGTAAAGGTTAATTTTATGTGTCAACTTCCTTGGGCTAAAGCAGGCTGCATAGCAGGAGGTAAGGGGAAGGTGAGTGAGCAAAACTTCATCTATATTTGCAACTGCTTCCCAGCACTAGCATCACCTCCTCAGCTCCACCTCAGATCATCAGGCATTAAGACCCCTGGTCCCTGGTGCCAAAAAGATTGGGGACCACTGGGCTAAAGGATGCCCAGACAACTGGGGAAACTATTTCTGGGTATGTCTGTGAGGGTGTTTCCAGAAGACATTGGCATTTGAATTAGTAAACTGAGTAAAGAAGGTGGCCCTCAGGCATCATCCAATCTATTGAGGGCCTAATCCATTTCCCATTTTCCCCGAGTATATCCGCTGGTGTTGCTTGCAGCTGCAGCATTTACCCTGAGATAACTCACAGATTACAGTCCAAACCTTACCCCCAAAGTTTGCCATACACCTCCCATGCTTTTCAGAGTATTACATCAAAATAGGACTGATATAGTTGGGACAGCTTGTTTGAACAGAAAACAGATGCCAAAAGATCTGGGGAAAAAAGGGATTGCAAAGAGAACAACTGTAGCCAGATAGTGTGGTGAACTTGTGGCACTGAAATGATGTGACAAGAAGGTGACAATGTTGCCTACCTTCCACAATGATACTGTGATTGAAGTAGACAGCAGAAATGGAAAGAAAACTAAGAAGCCATGTGTCACTGTAGATTATAATGAGAATATGAGAGCAGCGAACTTGGCTGATCAGGTGCTCATTTCTTATCCACCTGAGTGCAAAAGGCACAAGTTTTGGTATAAGAAATTCTGTCACCAATTTCTAAACATTACAATGCTAAACTCCTACATCCTGTTTAAGAAGAGCAATTCTGAACACATGATCAGCCATGTGAACTTCAGACCAACGTTGATTGAAAAGTTGCTGGAAAAGTATCACAAGCCAGAACAGCAACGTCTTCGAGGTCATCTGTGCTCTGATAATGTCACACCTCTTCACCTATCTGGAAGACATTTCCTCAAGATCATACCAATAACATTAGGGAATCAGAATCCAATGGTTGCTGCAAAGTTAAAATACAGAGAGAAACGTGATGTTTTTGTGTGGAATGTCATATTTCACTTGGTGTTGCTCTGTACTTTGAAATTTACCACATGAAAAAAAATTTATTAAATACTGATCATCATATACATTTCTGTTGCATTGGAATTAGAGACAAATTCTGTTTAGAAATAACTCCAAGAACAGTTTTTATATTTTATTTTCACATTGAATACTCGACAGATTTATTTCAGTCTCAAAGAGCATGTTTATATAAAATTAAACCAATGCTGGCAGTAAGCTGCACTTTTTTTTAATGGAAAATAGACAAAATAGAACAAAAAAGTGAGCAAAGGGTAAATTTGTTCTCTTCTTGAACTGAGATATCCATCTTCTCCTGCCATTGGACATTTGCACTATCTTTCTAGAGTTTGTATGTGTGTGCACATGCACACTCGCGCGCGCGCACACACACACACACACACACACACACACATCCTATTGGTTCTTGTTCTCTGGAGAACACTAATATAGATGATTTTTTAATTTACAAATTACCTTACCTTTTAAATTTATTTTGTTAGATTCAGGTTGAGGTCTCAATTTTTCATGTCTTTTTTACATATTAAAAATATTCTTTGCTGTTTAGTAAATAATTTTACACTGTTTCAGTATGTACTTGGTAAGAATATTGATGTATTTTATATTAACAGACAAACCTAGTTTAACCACTTAGTCTAATATTTGACAAATTTTTTTCCTAGTGTGCCTTGTTCAATTGGTGGGCTGTGAATTAAAGTTTTCAATTAAATATATGTTCTCTTCAAGTTCCCTTTTCTTTTCTCTGCATATACTGAAGGATGGATTGAATTGACATGAAATTTTAACCTAGTGTGGATCATCTGTTCACAGTGAATAAATTGTTCAGAGTTATTTCCATAAAACACCCTTTTATGTTTTCTAGTGCCAATAATTAGGTCCTATGAATTTCAAATTTTTATACTTTAATGTGATTTTCTGGAAAAGAAAAATGAAATAATTCAAGTCAATGTGATTAAAACCAGGAAAGAGAAATTTCTACTGTTCAGGAGTATGAAACATAATCAGAAATCTTTAGCCAGTACGTGTTACTTTCTACTGACTTGTTTGACCAAACACACACACAAAAAGTCACAAAACAACTGAGTAGAAGAGAAATATAACTTTTCCCCTAATTTTTTCTTATTGCAGTAAAATGCACATAATGAAATTATCATCTTAACTATTTTTAAGAGTACAGTTCAGTGGTGTTATATATATATATGTTTATAATGTTTATATATATATATATATAATGAATTTATATATATATACACATATACACATATATATGTATATATATATGTATATATATGCATATATGTATATGTATATATATATATAAATTCATAATATTGCACAATCACTACCATCATTTCATCTCCAGAACCTTTCATCCTCTAAAACTGAAACACTATATCCATCAAACAATAACTCCCCATTTCTCCCAGTCCCCAGTCCTTGGCAACTACTATTCTACTCTCTGTCTCTATGGATTTCATCCATTCTAAGTACCTCACAGAAGTGGAATCATATGGTATTTGTCTTTTTGTAACTGATTTATTTCATTTAGCTTGATGTCCTCAAGTTTCATCCATGTAATATAATTTCCTTCTTTTACAAAGTAGAAGAACATTCCACTGCATGTATAACAACATTTTGCTTATCCATTCATCTAGGTTGCTTCCACATTTTAGCTATTATGAATAATGCTGCTATGAACATAGGTGTATTAGATTTAAAACCTATTTTGTTTGATATTAGTATAGCCACTCTACCCTCTTTTGGGTGCTACTGGTATAGAATATCTCTTCTATACTTTCACTTTCAACCTATTTATGTATTCTGATCTAAAATGAGCATCTTGTAGAGGAAAAATACTTAGATAACATTTTCTTTTTAAAATCCATTCTTCCAATCTCTGTTTTTTTTTTTCGTTTGGAGAGTTTCGTTTACTTAAAGTAGTTACCTATAAGGATGGACTTGCTTCTTCTATTTTTTCGCTATTTGTTTTCTAGATGTGTTATCTCATTCTTGTCTCTCATTTTCTGCATTCCCGTCTTATTTTGTGCTTAGTTGATTTCTTAGAGTGAAATGTTTAAATTCCTTTCTATAGCTGTTTCTTTGTGGTTACCATTTAACGTTCTAAAGTTATAAAACTAATTAGAATTGACAACAGTTTAACTTCAGTAACATACAGAAACTCTGCTCCATTAACATCTCTGTCCTGGCAACATAAGAATGTCCAAACCTGTAGAGAATTTTTATAAACATGTATTTAAGCCAAACAAGATATACTTAGTAAACAAGATCGCAACAGGTGAAGAAAAATGCTTCATAGAATAACAGCTTGCAATTTCTTTTATGCATTTGAGATTGAGGAGGAATGTCAGGAGGATCTGAAGGGGAGTATTTCAAAGGTATGTTTACCTAGATGCACAGAAACAATGGACAGGGCTTGCTTAAGGCAAAGATATGCCTTTTAGTAAAGAAGTTATATGCCTGGAGAGTGACTACCCACCATGACCTGCCCAGATAGGAATTTATGATCAAATCACCCTGTGAGGTAACTTTCCATAGGACCCCTTTTTTATCCACCGTTCTCATTCCTTTTGAAAAAGTTGAAATCATTATAGATTTTATTGCAAAAGGATAAATAATTATTTTTTAACTGCATTAGCCTCTTAAATTATGAATAAAACAAAGTGTGGAGTTACAATCAGAGTTACAATGATACTAACTTTTGAATGAATAATGTTTTTTTTTTTTCAACATGCATTAGTCTCTTAAATCACATAGAAAACAAAAGTGCAGTTACAAACTATTGTTATAATACTAGTTGCTTTTATAATTTATCATGTATTTACCTTTATTGAGATCTTTATTTCTTCATACAGCTATGAGTTACTGTCTGTTGTCCCTTCATTTCAACATGCAGGACTCTCTTAAGTATGTAATGCTGGGCAGGTCTAGTCTGGGAATGTCTTAATTTCTCCCTTACTTTTGAAAAATGGTTCTGCTGGATATAAGATTCTTGATTGATATTTTTTTTCTTTTGGGATTGTGTGTTTATCAGCCTATTGCCACCTGGCCTCCAAACTTTTTGATGAGAAATCTACTGATAATCTAATTGAGGATTGCTTGTTTGTGATGATTTTCTTCTCTCTTGTTGCTTTCAAGATTGATTATAATGTGTCTCCATGTGAGTCTCTTTGAGTTCAATTAACTTGGACTTCTTTGATATTTATATTTATGATTTTCATCAAATATGCTATGTTTTCAGACAGTATTTCTTCAAATAGTCTCTCTGCCCCTCTCTTTTTTCTTCATCTTGGATTCCTATAGTGTATATGTTGACCCACTTGATGGTGTCCCACAGGTCCCATAGGCTCTGTTTACTTTTCTTCTTTTTTTTTTCTGCCCTCAAACTCAGTAACTTCCATTGTCCTATCTTCACTAATTCTTCTGCCTGGTCAAACCTGACTCTGAAATCCTTTAGAAAATTTTACATTTCAATTATTGTACTTTTCAGATACAAATTTTTTTTAGAATTTAGATCTCTATATTTATATTTTCAATTTATTCTTATGTTGTTTGTTTTCTCAGTTTTATCCACATTTTCCTTTATATCTTTTAGCTTTTCAAGATAGTTGTTTTAATAAAGTCTTTGTCTAGTATATCTGCCATCAAATCTTTCAGAAACTGTTTATGTTAATTAATTTTTTCCCTTTGAATGGGTCATACTTTATTTTTCTTCATAGGCTTTGTGACTTTTTTTCTTAAAAACTGGACATTTGAATTTGATAATGCAATGATTTTGGAAATCACATTTTCCTCCTTACCCAAGGTGGTGTTGTTTTTGATTGTGGTAAATTTTTAATGTTTTAGGCTATCTCTGAACCAAGTATCACCCTTATGTGTAACTTTAAGTCTTTTCAGATTTTTTCTGAGCATGCCATCAGATCTTTTACAGGGAAGTTTTTGTTGAGTTATTTTTTTTTCCTGTGAATGGGTCATGATTTTCTGTTTCTTTGTATGCATTGCAATGTTTTTCCAGCTTTATTGGTATATAATTAACATACAGCACTGTGTAATTTAAGATGTACAAAGTGATGATTTGATACATGTGTATATTGCTAAATGATTGTCACAATAATGTTAGTTGACACCTCCATCACTGTACATAATTACTTTTTGTTGTGAGAATATTTAAGATTTACATCCTCAGCAACTTTCAAGTATATAATACAGTATTGTTAACTATAGTCACAATGCTATACTTTAGATCCCTAGAACTTATTCATCTAATAAGGGGAAGTTTGTACTTTTGACATCTGCCCATTTCTCCCACCCCCTAACAATCACCATTTTACTCTCTGTTTCTATGAATTCAGCTTTTTTAGATTCCACACACATATAAGTGACACATACAGTATTTGTCTTTGAATGTCTAGTTTATTTCACTTAGCCTAGTGTCCCAAGGTCCATCCATACTGTCACAAATGGCAACATTTCCTTCTTTTATATGGATGAATAACTCTTTATCTATTCATTTATCAATGGAATTAGGTTTTTTCATGTCTAGGCAATTGTAAATAATGGTGCAATAAACATACAAGTGGACATAACTCTTCAAGATAGTAATTTATTTCCCTTTAAATATATACCAATAAATGGGTCTGCTGGATCATATCGTAATTCTATTTGTAATTTTGAAGAACCTCCATACCATTTTTTACAATCTATGTGTCAATTCCTACTGATGATTCACAAGCATTTCTTTTTCTCCACATCCTTGCCAACACTTATCTTTCCATTTCATAATAGCCATTCTAACAGGTGTGAGGTAATATCTTATTTTGATTTGCATTTCCCACATGGTTAATGATTTTAAGCATCTTTTCATGTTGTTGTTGGCCATGTGTATGTTTTCTTTGAAAAAAATCTATCAGGCCCTTTGTCCACTTTTAAATTAGACTGTTGTTTTTTGCTATTAACTTTTGAGTTTCTTATATGTTTTAGATATTAATTCATCAAATAGAAGGCTTGCAAATATTTTTTTTCCGTTTTATTTATTGATTTGCATATGTTGAACCATCCTTGCATCTCAAGAATAAATCCTTCTTGGTCCTGGTGTATGATTCTTTTCATGCACTGTTGAATTTTGTTTGCTCTTATTTTGTAGAGAATTTTTATATCTACATCATCAGGTATATAGGCTTGTCATTTTCTTCTAGTGTACTTATCTAGTTTTGATATTAGGGTAATGGTGGCCTCATGACATAATTTTGAGAGCATTCTCTCCTTTCATATTTTTGGAAAAGTTTAGGAAGGATTGATATTAATTTTTCTTTAAATGTTTGGTAGAATTCACCAGTAAAGACATCTAGTCCTGGGCTTTTTGTTGGGAGATTTTACTTACTCATTCAGTCCCTCACTAATTATTTTTCTGTTTAGGTTTTAAATTTCCTAATTATCAGTCTTGGCAGATTGTATGTTTGTAGGAAGTTATCCATTTTTTTTCTGCTCTGATCTGTGTTATTTCCTTCTTTTGAGTAACTTTGGGGTTAGTGTGTTTATTTTCTAGTTCCTTGTGGTGTAAAGTTATGTTATTTTAAGATCTTTTTCCTTAATGTAGGCATTTGTTGGTATAAACTTTCTTATTAGCCTCCTTTTGCTGCCTCTCATTAGTTTTAATATATTGTATTTATATTTTTATTTGTTTCAAAATTTTTTTCTTTTGATTTACAGTTGATATTTTTTGTTCTATTGATTATTTAGGAATGTCCTCTTTAATTTCTACCTATTTTTGAATAATCCAGTTTTTCTCTTTTTGTTGATATCTAATTTCATATCATTGTGGTCAGAGAAGATATTTGGTATGATTTCAATCTTCTCAAGTTTGCTAACACTTGTTTTGTGACCTAATATATTATTTATCTCGGAGAATATTCTGTACGCACTTAAGAATGTGTATTCTGTTGTGGTTGGCTACAATGCTCTGTATATTTCTGTTTGTCCATCTGATCTAAGATATAGATAGCTCAATTCCAATATTTCCTTATTGATTTTGGTCTTGACTTTTCCATTGTTTAAAGTGAAGTAATGTGGTCCCCTACTATTTGTATCATCTATTTTTCCTTCTATAACTGTTAGTGTTTGCTTGATATATTTAGATGCTCAGAAGTTAGGTGCATATATATTTATAATTCTTATATCTTTTTGATTGATTAGACCCTTTGTCACTATATAATGATATTCTTTGTCTTTATTACAACTTTTAAGTTAAAGTTTATATAATATGGTATAAATATAGCTATTCTTGTTCTCTTTTGGTTTCATTTGCATTTCGTTTTATTTGCATATCTTTTTTTATTCCTTTGCTTTCAGTCTAAGTGTAGCCTTAAAACTGAATGAGTCACTTGTCAGCAGCACATATTTGGGTTGTAAAAAAACAACTTGTCTGTTGTCAGCAACACATATTTGGGTTGTAAAAAAACAACTTGTCTGTTGTTTTTTTACCCATTCAGCTATTCTATGCCTTTTAATTGGGGGATTTAATTCATTTATATTTATAATAATTCATTTAATTATTAATAGATAATAATTACTTTAAAGGCCTTACTAATATCTTCTTATTAGTTGTTTTATGACCGCTTTGTAGGCCCCTTTGCTTGTCTTCCTCTTTTACTGTCATCTTTTGTAAATAGTTAATTTTCTGTAGTGTATGCTTTCATTCCCTTCTTTTGTCTTTTAGTCTTCAACTAAGTTTTTGCTTTGTTGTTACCATGTGAAAGGTTAACTCAAAACATAGACTCTCTATACAGAAGACTTATAGCTGCCAGCCAGCAGCCAAGGAAGGCAGTATACAAAGAGCTTTCAGCACTGCCTACTTCCAAGGATGTTTTCTGCTGATCCCGTGGACATTATCTGCTCCTGTAACCAAGCAGCACATCTTGCTTTCATCTTTTTGAGAAGGTGGCTGTTTCCCAATGAGATAACTCCTCCCTCTGCTTCTGTGCACAAAAAACTCTGCTTGCTCTTGGTTAGCATCTTTATTCCTGCAGCTTTGACCAGCAGCTGACGAAGCTTCTCTGTGAGTAATAAACAGCATTTCTCACCCCTCTGGTCCTTCTGGTGATATTTTTGGAATACCCAAACCCAGGTGCAAGTTTCAGGCCTGTGTCTCCTGCATTACACCATAAAGCTTGCATAAAACATAACATTTTTTATACTGACAACAACTTAACATACTAAATCTATCCTTTTACTACCCTTCACTTTTTATGTTTCTGATATCACAATTTACCTCTTTTTATATATTGTGTTCATAAACAAATTTTATAGCTATAGTTACTCTTAATACTTTTGTTTTTTAATGTTTGTAGTAGAGTTAACACACCACCATATTTAAATTAGAGTATTCTGAATTTTACTATATACTTATCTTGTTGTATGTTTTTTATATGACTATAGCACTTTTGTTTCAGCTTGAAGAACTCCTTTCAGCATTTCTTGTAAGGCATGTCTAGTGGTGGTGAGTTCCCTCAGCTATTTGGGAAAATCTTTATCTCACCTTATTTCTGAAGAAAAATTTTGCTAGGTAAAGTATTTATTGTTTGGCAGTTTTTTTTTTCAGAACTTTGGCTTTATCATCCCACTCTCCTGGCCTTCAAGGTCTTCTCAAGTCTTTTCTGAGGCTTTCTCTTGGCATGTTAGATCGTTTTCTAATTTTGCCTAGATATGCAGTTAGTTTTGAATGTTCTAGTCTTTAATATCTGGCTCACAAAAGAGTAAAAAGAGAAAAATAGAAGTGAATGAATAAAAAGAGCAATGGCCCTTTAAGATTACTGGAAATCAAGCCAGTTGGGGATAAGGGCTTGCAACAATGGTATGGGGGAGGAAGGGGAGGTGCAGCAACATTGGGAGGAGGTGCTGACTGCCTGTTTGTCTGCAACTCTGTGTTAGAGGTACCAATCAGCCATCAGATCCTCAATATTTGGCAAACATGGTAATTTTTGCCCACCCTGGCTTCTGTGAGCTGTGTACAAACTGCTCTTGGAACACCTGCACAGGTGCCTGCCATAGGCTGGGGGTGGGAAATAGATATCAATTGCTATGCTCAGAGCTAAAATTGATGGAAATGACCACTATTTGACATCCAAGAGTTCCTCTGGAAGTTGCAAGCCTCAGTAGACTCCAGAGTTCCAGAATAGGTCTGTCACATAGGTCCTGCTAGTACAATTGTTTTTTAAGTAGAGAGACCGTTTCCTTCTGCTTCCTACTCTGCCATCTTCTCTGTAGTGAATCCTCTCTCAGTACTCTCTTATAACCCTTTTGATTTCTTCAATGTCAGTAGTAATATTTCCAATTTTAATTGAGTTGTCTCTTTCACTCTTAGTCCATCTAGCTAAGTTTGTTACTTTCGTTAATCTTTTCAATAAACCAATTTTTAGTTTAGTTTGCTGTTGTTTTCCATTTTATCTCTATTCTAATCTTTATTACTTCCTTTCTTCTGTTAACTTTGGTTTTAGTTTTTCTTTGTCTAGATCTTTAAGTTGTACAGTTGGTTGCTGGTTTGAAATCTTTTGTAATGTAAGCATTTATAGCTACAAATTTTCCAGTGAGCACTGTTTTGCTATTGTGTTGTTCAACTCCTCAATTACCTCATTTATCTCTTGTCTCATTGTTCTACTCATTATTGAGAGTGGGTTATTGAAGGCTCCAACTATTATTGTAGAACTTTCTATTTTTCCCTTCAGTTCTATTTTTATTTCGGGTATTTAAATGGTTTGTGAAAATGTTTGTAATTGTTATATTCCCTGCTGTATTGAACCTTTTATTAATATATAATGTCCTTTTTCTTATAACTTTTTATGATTTAAAATCTATTTTGCCTGACATTAATATAGCCACACCTGGCCTCTCTTGATTACTTTTTGCATGGACTATCCTTTTTTATCCTGTCAAGTTCAACCTTTTGTGTCGCCAGATCTAAAGTGAATCTCTTATAGATAATTATAGTTGGATCATGTGTTTTTTATCCATTCTGCCAATCTCTGCCTTTTGATTGGAAAGTTTAATCCATTTAAAGTAATTACTGATAATCACTCTGCCTAACATCAATTTATATGACAAAGCATCAATAATCAAAACAGTATAGTATTAGCAGAAAAACAGACACAAGGACCATTGGAATAGAATCAAGAGTCCAGAAGAAAACCCATATTTATATAGGCAAATAATTTTTGACAAAAGAGCCAAAAATATACAATGGAGAAAGGAAAGCTCTTCAATTAATGGTGCTGGGAAAATTGGAAAGCCACCTGCAAAAGAATGAAACTAGACTGTTGTCTATCACCACACACCAAAATTAACTCAAAATAGATTAAGGACCTGAATATAAGACTTGAAAGAATAAAAAGAATAGAAGAAAACATAGGTACTAAACTCATGGACCTTGGATTTCAGAGGATTTCATGAATTTGACCTCAAAGTCAAGGGAAGTAAAAGCAAAAATAAATAAATGGGACTATGTCAAACTAAAAGGCTTTTGCACAAAAGAACCCATCAACGAAACAAAAAGGCAACCATCCGAATGGGAAAATATATTTGCAAACAATGCCTCTGATAATGGCCTAATTTCTAAAGTATATAAAGAACCCATACAACCCAACAATAAAAAGAAAAATTAAAAATGAGCAGAGGACCTGAAGAGACACTTCTCCCAAGAAGATATATGAATGGCCAACAGATATGAAAAGGTGCTCAACTTCACTAGCTATTAGGGAAATACAATCAAAACCACAGTGAGATACCATCTCATACCTGTTAGAATGCCTATCATCAACAGGACAAATAATAACAAGTGTTGGAGAGGATGTGAGGGAAAAAGGAACCTTCATACACTGCTGGTGGGAATGTAAATTGGTACAGCCACGATGGAAATCACTACCAAGTTTCCTCAAAAAACCTAAGAATAGAATTACTATATGACCCAGGAAGCCCTCTTCTGAGTATCCACCTCCCCAAATTGAAAACATTTATCAATGTTTTCAATGTACCCAATATTCATAGCAACATTATTCAGAGTGTTCAGGACACAAAAGCAACCAAAGTATCCATCGATAGATGAGTGGATAAAAAAGATGTGGTACATATAAAAAATGAAATATTACTCAGATATAAGATGAAATATTGCCATTTGCAACAACATGGATGGATCTTGAGGTTACCATGCTAAGCGAAATAAGTCAGACAGAAAGAGCTGAGAAACATATAACTTCACACATATGTGGAATATAAACCTAAAAACAACAAATGAACAAGACAAACAAACAGAGACTCATGGACATGAGTGGACTAGTGGTCACCAGAGGGAAATGGGGGTAAAGGGAGATAGATAGGGATAAAAGAGGTCAAATATTTGGTAGTGGAAGGAAATTTAACTTTGGCTGGTGAACACAAAATGCATTATAAATATAAAGTTTTATTGAATTGTATACTTGAAACCTATTGATTTTATAAACCAATGTCACTCTGATAATTTTAATAAAAAATAAAAATTAAAAGATAAAGTGCTGATAAAAAAGGGCTTACCTCATTGACTGATATTTGCTCTCTATATGCCTTATAGCTTTTTTGTTCCTCATTTCTTACATGACTGTCTTTTGTGTTTAGTTGATTTTGTAGTGAAATGTCTAAGTTTTTTATTTTCTTTTGTGTATATTTCATGGCTATGTAACATTAGAAATTTATAACTCTCTGATGTGAATTTATACCAGCTTAACTTCAGTAACATATAAAATTTCTATTCCTATACAGCTCTGATCCTACCCCTTTCAGTTATTGGTGTCACAAAATTACATCTTTATGCATTGTGAGTTCAAAAATATAGACTAATAACAGGATTTAAAAATACATTAGTCTCTCTTAAATCATCTAAAAAAATAAAAAATAGAGCTACAAACCAAAGTTACAATTGTGCTAACTTGTATAGTTATTTGTATATTTACTTTTACTAGAGATTTTTATTTATTTATAAGGTTTTGAGTTTCTATCTAGTGTCCTTTCATTTTAACCCAAGGGACTCCTTTCATGCAGGGAAGGTATAGTGGTAAAAAACTCTATGTCTTAATTTCACCCTCCTTTTTGAAAGACAGTTTTGCCAGATAGAAAGTTCTTGATTGACATCTTTTTTTCCTTCAATACTTTGAATAGATCATCAAACTGCTGCCAATGGGACTCCAAATTTTATAATGAAAAATCTGTTGATGATCATATTGGGATAAATATGATAAAGGCTATCTTTCTTTTAGAGAGGTCATTATCAAGAGTCAGCAGAGATATTCTAGCTTCCAGAGACTTTTCTGCAAACTCCAGAGCATGAAGGCCACCAATATTATTAAATTATTCCATATGATTGACTCAGCAGAAATATTCTTCTTAGTCTCAAAATATGTTAGCAGGAAGACATGTTTGATTATTTACAGGACCATGGCTATATAATAGAGAAAGAGGCCTAGGGCAAATTCTGGCAGGTAGTATCTGCTGTACAGTACTACCACCAGAAGGGCATTGTGCATAGGGACCTGAAGCCAAAGAATATGTTTTGATGCTAAAATAAATATAAAAATTACAGACTTTGGCCTCAGCAACAATTTTATCAGGCATAAATGGAATACTTACTGTGACAGCCCCACCTTATGCTGTCCCAGAACTCTTCCAGGGCCAAAACTACGATGGCCCCACAGTGGATATGTGGAGCCTAGGAGTTGTTCTGTATTGGATCCTGCCTTTTGTGGAAGATGATTTTTCTGGGAGCTGTGGCAGCATTTGTTGTTGTTGTTGTTGTTGTTGCTGTTGTTGTTGTTGTTGTTGTTTGTCATTTGAATGTGAAAACCTCTTGCAGAAATTGATGATCCTCAACCTCAGCAGCAGAGAAACTTTAGAGAAAATAATGAAGAATCTGTGAATAAACATGGGCCAAACTCAGACCTTACAGTGAGCCACTTTGTGATGAAAAGGGTCCCAGGGTGACAGATATTATGATAACCATGGACTTTGAGTGGGACCAGATCTAGGCCTCATTAAGTATCAGGAGATATGACAGAGTGATGATCATGTATCTGATCCTGAGCTCCAAGAACACCAAGGTGGAGGGCTACACCATCATAGTAAGCCCCTCTCCTTCCCCTGAACAGTCCTTACCCAATCCATGAGGTTCAGCTGGTAAAATTCAGTTGTAGTGAGCTTACTATTCCCACCTGGATCAGTAAGGTAGAAAACCAGTGGCTTGAGGACCAAGAATCATCAGGGCAGAAGTCCAAAGAGCCTAATAGTCCCTCATAACAACATGGAATTGAGAACCACCACCCCCAGCCCAGCCCGTTGGCATGGCCTTGGGGCCTGCCCTCCATCTACAGCACCAGCAGCAGCAGCAATAGCGATGGAGCCTCAGAGGGAAACAACTGTCCCTGGGTGTGTCTTGTAATGGAAATTCCCTCTATGTTGGGCATCCCACTGGTATGACCCTAGCTTCTCCTTCTGGCCACAGTCAGGATGGGCAGAGGGTGGTTGAGAGAGAATCAGCATGATGAACATAATAGACTAAAGCCAATTTAAGCTCATGGTGGATGGCCAAGGCAGAGCCACAAAAACTGTGGGGAAGTGAAGCCACACTCCTTGCAATTTAAATGGAGAGCAAGAAGATGCTGAGCTCTAGGGAGGGGGGCAATGTGGTGCAGGAGATCAATCAAAAGCTGCAGGTGGGAGCAATGCAAGAAATACATGTGCGTGCAAGGGCCCCCAGGCAAGGGGACTTGGTCCAGTGGACAGTATAGGTCTTCAAACTGCAAAGGTTCTCTGCGATTCAAATCAAGAGGATATCTGATATCTCTGTAGCCTTCAGAAGCATTATATTCAAAATACCTGGTGAGCTTATAGGATATCCTAGAGGCCCTGGAGTATAAGAGAAGAGGCTGCCCTTTAGATCCACCCCTCAGCCCCCACATGGGTGATACTGGACATTATTTTCTAGGACCTTTCTCTCCTCCCCCACCTTTCTCTGACTTTTCTTCCATGTTTGGGGAGCAGTTTTTAATAAAGTGCTGGGTTCTTCCAAATTTTGTAATAAAAATCAATGCTCCAGAAAGATGCATCAGATAGTCTGTTTTGCATTCTCCTTGCACAGATTGTGCATCCCCCAGTTTGAGAATCATGTAGAATGTAGTACTTGGATTTAATCAGAACAACTAATGGAAAAATTACATAAGAGAATTATCACAGAAACTCCGAACAGCACAAATGTGGTTCCAAAGGGGAAAGGCTATGAGCCGTACTACAGGGCAGGAAGGCAAAAATTGCATTACCTTCCTATACTGATATTACCTAACATTTGTAGAAAGACTGGGAGGGGCTTTGAGTCCTGTGGCCTGTGCTAATTATGTCCAAGAGGTCCACAATAGGATAACAAGGTCTTGTAAAACTTTTTCTGGCAGGGAAGACAAAGGTGGTCACAGAAGTGACGTGGTTATGGGCCACAAAGCAACTCAGGGGTCACTTACCTGTGCAGCTGACTATAAGGTAGAAGTCATGCTTTTCCCCTATCCCCATCAGGAATGGGCTCCAATGCATTTAGGGCACACTCTTTGGGTAGGCCAGTTATGAAAGTGAAACCAGTGGCAATGTTGGACCCTATCCTGTACCCTTGCATGCAATGGGTACAAGGGGAAGAAGCAGTGGGAAGACTGGCGCCATACACGTGTCAGAGCAGGAAGAAAAGGAAAAGAGTCTTTAAGGGTGCTATCCTGACGAGATGTCACCCTCAGTCTGCCGCGTGTAGATTGGTCAGCTTCCAGTGTAACAAAAGCAGGCCTGATGTCTTACATTTGGTCTGTTGACACAGCTGGTGTTTTCTTCCAGAGGGTTGCCTTGGGGAGCTCAGAAGAGTCTGGAACACATTCCCACTCTGCAGCTGAAGGTTTAAGTCTGCTGTGATCTATCCAGGACGTTATTTCAGCAACCTTAACTGCAGTGGGGGCAGACAAAATAGCAGTAAAGGGGCCTCTCCATAGATTTTAGGGGCTGAATGTTACACTCCTTTACCCAGACAGAGTTTTCTGGCTTAAAGGAATGAAGTTCAGTGGTTAAACTGACAGGGAGCTTTTCCCTAAATCATTGGTTGAGAATCTGGAATGTGGTCCTTAGGGCCTGAAGCTGTTGTCTCAGAGTTAATTCACCTATTTCCTTGAGGTCTCCTCGTAGTCCTTTGATGAGTGGTGATGGCTGCCCACACAGGATCTTGTAAGGGGAGAATCCAGTCTTCTTGTTTTGAGCCAACCTGATTATTAATAGTGCCATGGAAAGGACTTCGTCCCAATGTAGATGTGTCTCTTGACAGTTTTCCTAACTGAGTCTTAAGGGTCCTGTTTATGCATTTCACTTGCCCCAAACTTTGTGGTCGATAGGCAGTATGCAATTTCTATTTAATATTTAAATTCTTAACTAGTAGCTGCATTATTTCATCTACAAAGGCTGACTCATTATCCGAGCCAATGGTAATTGGTAGACAAAATCGTGGAACAATTTCTCAGAGGAGTAGTCTGGCTTCTCAGGCCTTTTCAGTCTGGGTGTGATAAGCCTCTACCCAACCGGAATAGGTGCATACAAAGACCAAAAGATACTTAAGGCCCCATGATAGATGCATTTCAGTGAAGTCTACTTCGAGTTCCTCAAAGGGGATGCCACCGACACTTCAGACCCCCAGTGGGACACATGGCCCTTGCCTGGAGTTGTTGCAGGCACAGACTTTGTACCATTCACTCACCACTCAGGAGATGCTAGAGAGCCAGGGGACATAGAAGTACTGGCCCAGAGTGGTTTCTAGGACAGTGCAATCTAAGTGAGTCCTTGGGTGAAACTGCTTGACAAAAGCTGGGGACTACAATTCGCCCATCCTTGAACTTCTACCATCCACCGGGGAGGAGGCTTCCCTCTTCAGTCTTAAACCAGGCCTCGTCTTGAGGTGAGTACTTGGGGTCCCATTCAGCTAAGGGATTAGGAAACAGGGAAGTGGTTAGAGCCACAGGGCTGGCCATTTCTTTGGCCACTGCCAGTTTGGCAACATGGTCTGCCCTGTGGTTACCCTGGACCATTATGGTGTCCTTTTTTTTCAATGTCCTCTGCAGTGCACGAATGCTACTTTCTTGGGGGCCCACACAGCATCTTAGAGTTCTAGAATTTCCTTTCATATTTTATGTCTTTTTTTCTAGAACTGATTAGACCCTTCTCTTTGTACAGGGCTCCATGTACATGGAGGGTGGTGAAGGCATATTTAGAGTCAGTGTATATGTTAGCATACACTCCTGCTGCCAGCTGAAGGGTGCAGGTCAAGGCAATGAGCTCTACCTTTTGTGTTGAAGTTCCCCTAGGCAGAGGTTCTGCCTCAGTGACAGATGTAGGGTCACCACAACATATCCTGCAAGGCATTCCACTCCCCTCACAAAGCTTTACAATCAGTGGTCTGTCAAGTTGGGTTGGCTGGAAAATACTTCATTTATGACTTCAATGCAATTGTGGTCTGGCTGGCTGGGCCCAATGGGTAGCAAGGTGGCTGGATTCAAAGTTCGTACTACCTCTAGGCAGATATGTGGATTCTCACATAGCATTCCTTAGATTCTGACTGTCGGACATTAGTTAGCCAATATTGTCCCTTGTATTCTAGTAATGTCATTACTGAATGTGGTACTCAAAACTGTCAGTTCTTGCTCCATAGTCAGATTTGTCGGCCTCTGACACTAGGACCATGGCAGCTAATGCTCGCAAGCCAGGTAGCCACCCCTGGGAGATAGAGTCCATATAGTCAAGCTGTATGGAGAGATAAGTCATTGGATGGTGCCAAGATACTAGCAGTTGAGTTAAGAACCTTACTATGATACCCATGTACTTCTATATATACAGAAAGAAAGATTTGGTTAAGTCTGAGAGTCCTAGTCCAGGGGTGTTAGTGACTGATTTTTTTCAAAGGCCTCCTATTGTGTAGATTCTCAGAGTAGGGGTCTCCCATTCTAAGTGGCTTCATAAAGAGATTGTTAGTTGGAGAGTCCTTGAGATGGGAAAAGGGCAGTCAGCAACAAACTCATTCTAGCAGGAAGTGGCAGGCAGGGTTATGTTGCCACAGAGGCGGTGGATGAGGCTGCAGGGGGAGTGGTTAGACCAGCACCCCTAGTTTTCAGGACAACCTTCACTGGAGCATTTTGATATGTGTCTTCTAATTTTTATTTTATTTTATTATTTTTTAACACCTACACCACTTGGAATTCTTAGGTGGTCTCCCATCCAAGTACTAACCAGGCCTGACCCTGCTTAGCTTCCAAGATAAGACGAGATCGACACGTTCAGGGTGGCATGGTCATAGACTGTGTCTTCTAATTTAACCATCCCTCAGCTCAGGGTCTAGACAGCAGTCAGTTCCAATGACAGAATGCTCTGCTAAAGAGACATTTTCTTTCTGTGAAGTCTGAGCTTTGCTGGCTAGACCAGTGGCTGCCTCTGATCTCCTTCATCAGTCCCAGCTCAGTTTCACAGGAAGAGCTTTGGGTTTTGTTCTAAAGAGCAGGACATCCATGAGCAGAAAAGGACACGATCAAATTCCACTGGACAAGATGCTTCTGGTTGTGGGTGCACAGTGGGCTCAATGGGAGACTGGAAGCCAGGGACCCAGGAGGAGGAAGTCATTGTAGTCTTCTGAGAAAGAAGACTTATTATGAACTGGGAACTTTGCAGAGGAGGCGGGGAAAGTTATGGAGGGGTAGAAAATGAATCGGGTAGGGAGAGAAGAGCTTGAGAGGGAAGGGGGGCAGCCCAGAGACATTGGAAGGTAGCCCCTGAAGGATTGGCTTAGGAAATGTCTATCCAAAGAGAGGGAAAGTAAAGAATTAAGAACAAATTTTAGATTGTTGACTTGAACTAGGAAGACAAGTGCTTTTTACTAAGATAGAGAAGATGGGGAGGACACAAAATTTGAGGGAGAAACTCAAGAGTCTGCTTTGAAATCTAATAAGTCTAATAACCTCGTTAGAAAGCTTCTGTATATTTCCCCATGGCAAACTTCAAAACAAAAATTTTTAAAGCAGTATGGTAGTTATTGTATAGTACATCCTGATTGTCTTTACAGTTTTCTTATTGGTAGTTAAGTTGCTTCCAATTTTTGGTCATTACACATAACACTGCAGTGAAAATTTTGCACATAAATCTTTGTCAGTATTTCTGATTATTTTCTTCCCATATATTTCCAGAAGTAGAATTACTAGGTCAAAGGTTATAAACATTTTATATTTTCTTAACACGTATTGCCAAAGGATGTTCCAGGAAAAAATGGCACCATCTATATTATCCAGAGGAGCAACTGAGAGTGCTGATCCCACTGCATCCTCGCCACCTTGACTAGTACAAGTTCTCTGAATCCTTGCTAATTAGATATGGAAAATAATATGTTAGTCCAGATGCTGTGCCCATGGAGGTTCTGATTGATGGGGAATAAAAGAGGAGGATTTTTTCTAAGAGTTCAGATGTGGCTTCACTGAGTTGTAAATGTTTTCTTTCCTGCAACATTATCTTGGGGGATGAATGCAGGTGTATGTTCTGTCACTTTCCTGGTGGAGTTTAGAGCCTCCACCTGACCCCTATTTACTCTCATTAGGTACTTTGCTATTTTCCCGCCCTGTTATCTTTGCTGGACAGAGAGCCTCAGAGTTAGTAGTGGAATTCCACCAGCAATTTGCTAGCAAGTCTAATGAAAAGCACCTATTGGCTCATGATTTTCAGCTAATTCCTGAATTATCAATTACTTAGTGTAATTTATCTGATGGACAATCTTTCATAAAATATGAACTTGGGATAGAGGGTGGTTGAATGATGGGATGGAACATTTAAATGGGGTGTGGCAGAGATGTCTAGTTGGCTCCCAAAGCACTGTCCTTTTCTCTTTTAGATCAACTGAACACCAGACTTTTAACTGGGCACAAGGGGCCAAAGACTACAGAATTTCCTGGCCTCCTCTGCGGCTAGGCTGGCTGTGTCACTACACTCTCTCTCCAAGTTGGGAAAGAAAGCAATTTGTGTGACTTCTAGAATATTCCTATGAGGGAGAGGCAGGCTCTTCTGCTTCTCCCTCTGTCCTGCTTCTAGGAATGTAAAGTCCAGGAGCTTCATCCTGACCTATGTCCACCTTGGACAAAGTCAACTCTCCTAGGATGACAGCATTGAGGGAGAGAAGTTGTTAGACCAACCCTGGACTGTCTGCCTTCAGACTCAAACATGAGAGAGATACAAACTTCTGTCTGCCACTCTCCCATGAGGGCCCTGTGGTAAAGCAGCTGAACCTTATCCTAATCAGCACAGCTGTCTTGGAGGGAACTTTTCTGTGTGGTTCTCTTCAGTCAGGATTCTCCAAGAACCACAGCTGTCTGAAATTTTCAGGCTTCCACTCCATTTGATGACAGCCAAGTTCAGCTGTAACCTACTCTCCACTCCACGTATTTTTCTGGAAATCTAATGTGTGAAAATTGATGCTCTCAACTAAATGAGCATGGAGCTAATATCTTCCAGGGATGTCATCTTGTTATTCTTCCCACATTTGTGCAGCTCCCATTCTTTCCTAAAGATGTAACTTATTTTGAAATATGCTGTGCTCTTTTCCCTGCTAATATCAGAAGATTTCAATTAAGTAACTCAGGCCATCTCATGTGTGATGTAACTTGATTGTTGCTAGAAAAATGAGTTTGGAACCAACAAGTTCCCTGCTAAACTGATAACTTTAAAAAAACTTAATTTGAAAAAAATAAAAATTAAAAAAAATAATTTAAAAATAAATAAAAGCTTAATTTGGAAAAAACAGCCAAATTCCATTTGTTGGAAGATGTATAAAGACAATGTGGGATCTGGTCAAGATTTGGCCTGAGGAGACAGATATTTAGAACTCCCTGGGTGTCAGATATTGTCTACATAATTTTATATGTCCTCCGCCTTTATATATTGCCATTTTCTGGTGAAATGGGATTCGAATATATATTAAAAGGTTAAACTCATTGAGAACAATGTAAAAAGTTGCGTACTTCATTTGTTCTTTATTTGTTCATGCTTAAGTGTCTCCAAAGTATCTTGTTAATCAAGGCTGACTTAATAATAGTATATTAATAGAAAGTTTGAGATACAGTAAGGACAACAGATCAGAAGATAACTGGCATTGAAAGTATAATTTATTACTCATAGTTCCCAAGTGGAGAGGACATACTATGTCATAGAGGTTACATGGGGGAAATACTGGGTCAGGCAGCAGAGGGAGAGGGGTAAACTGTGGAAAATTTCTTCAGAAAAAAATAAAATGGGTGAGGCACAGGGAGTAGGCTCAGGATTAACTGTGTGAATAATTTCAGAACTCTAGAATATGGGGGCTTCCCTGGTTGTCTGGTAGCTGGCCCTACGTGAGTGGGGCAGCAAGACAGTGACTTCAAGAGTGAGAGCCATAGAACTGGTGGTTAGGGGTGGCCTCTGGATTGGCTGGTTTGTATTTGAAAAGCAGGCTCAGGAGTAGGATTTCTCCAAAGGAGGCAGTAATGAGGGGGCAGGAGGCCAAAGGAAGATAAGTCAGGCATGTCATTGGGTGGTCCAGAATAAGACTTGTTTGAGATATACATGTAAGCAGATGTTAAAGCAACAAGTTTACAGAAGCTGGAAACATGGTCAATGCAAGTGTTCAGCTCAAATGCTACCTCTTAGGAGAAGCCTTCCCTGCTTATACAATCTATAGTGACAGCTTCCCCACCCCAAACCTCACTAGTCATTACCCACTTCATTTCCTTCATAGTATTCAGAGTCCATTACCTTGTTCAGCACTTGGCCATGATTCCCCTCTAACTAGATGAAAAGTCTTCACAGTAGTTTCAAGGTCCTGCAAATCTCTGCCACCAATGTTCCCTCTCTCTTATCTCTGCTTTTTTCTTCGTAGCACTTATACTTTCTGACATGTTATGTTATGATCATTCTAGACACCTTCCATGAAGGAGTGCGGTTTGTCTTTACCATAAACACCTAGAAACTAGACAAAGTATATGAAATAACTCTTCTTGCTCATTGGACAATAGACAGCCCATGACAAAGGGGCTGACTGGGACCATCTAGAGACAAGTTTGAAGTGTGTTTGGAGTCATGTTGGGAAGTGCCCTAAGGATTGCGCAAAGATTTGGGCTTTGTCTTTTTGTCTCTTTGTAATATTCTAGCCTGGAAAGGGATGAAGTGGGTAAGTAGGAAGCACAGTTAAGCTCCACTTTGCAGAGTCCAACCTTTGAAAACTCAGACCAAATATGAGGCAGGTTCAGCAATAGTCCCAGCAGAGGCGCACAGGAGGGACCCCACACACTCTTAAGACCATGGACTTTTCCTGGGTGGGTCATGATGGCTCAATGAACATCAGTACCTAACACTTAGTGGGTGCTGGTCTGTTGAATGAAGACTCAGAAACTCTCTGGGAGCTAGGAGAACCAAGGAAAAGGTGGATCTTGGAGGGACTAAAGGTGGGGAAGAGGATCTCCTAAGTTACATAGTGTGGACTAAGGTCTTTCTGGGCTGGAAACATTGACAGCTCAGCCCCTGCCTGAAGTTGGGGGTAAGAGCCGTCTGGAGCATGAAGTTTCTTAGGGAGATGGGAAGAGATATTGGGAAGATTTAAAATGACTCTGTGACTCTTGGACCTCCACAACCACCCATCTGTTCTCAGTGCTGGGAGGTAGCAGCTTATTATATTTAGGACTGTCCCCATCAGAGAAGCTGCTATCCCAGGATCTAATTTTGCCTCTTGTCCTCATTACATTCTCAGTGTTCACTCACCTAGCACACATTCACCTAGGTCCTACCATGTACCAGGACTGTTACAGTTACCAAAGGCACAACTCTGGGTGAAACAAGAGGAAGGAGGTTCTTATTCACATGCAGCTGACACACCAGTGGAAGAAATAAATAAATAAATATAAATAAAAAAATAAATGAAATATATACAAAGTCAGATGGTAATATATACCATGGAGAAAAATAAAATCAGGAAAGACATTTAAGCAAATTTCTGAAGGTATTTAGGGAGCAAGAAATATAGTGGGCAGAGTATTCCAGTCTGGGAGAACAGCAAGTGCTAAAGCCCTGAGGTCACTGTGGGGCACATGTAGAGATTCTTAGTTTTCAGTCTGAATTTTTAGTTTTGACTTGAGTCTATATTTTGCTTTTATTTGTAATTCTTGATTTCACCTTCCTCAGTTATTAAGCTGAGTTTGAGTCACCAATCTGTTGAATTCAATAAATTCTATTTTAGTGATTCAAAGTGAAAAGACAGATTTGGGTCAAATCAGCACAAGTTTACTGAGTAGCTCCCTGATAGGCACCAGGAGGCTGTGAAATGAACATGACCAGTCTCTAACTTGATGACTCAGTTAATGAACTTATTTGAAATACTCACTCTCCTTCCTCTCTGCCTACTCCACATCTCACTGGATCGCAAGCTCTGATTCTGACCCTCTGTCACACCTTCAGACCTCCTGAACATCTCTGCCTGGGTGTACCTCAAGCTTCTCAAAGTTAATGTGTCCTAAACTGAGTATATCTCTTGCCTCATGACTGTTTCTTCTTCTTGAAATCCCTCACTCTTCATGAGGAATGCCACCAGTGGCTCCATCCTTCAGCTCCACCCTTCAGATGTGTCTCACCCCATTATCCCACTGCTGTGGGAATTCTCATCATCTTCTCCCTCCCTCTTCAGCTTTGGTGTGTGCACTAACCTCCCCATCTTCACAAAGCCCCCTGGGAGCAGGTACAATTATACATGTGGACACTGAGGCCACACAGTCCAGTGTTGCTGAATATGACAAACAGTATCCTGGAGCGGAGGACAAATGAGGGCTCCCTGAGTGACCAGAGCACAAGCTATTGTGCTGGCAAGGCCACCATAAAGTGGGTATTGCAGACATCACACTGCAGCCCCTCCCACTGTTCCCTGTGTTAGAGGGCCCTTAGCTGGTGTATTAAATTAAGAATATACAAATGTGACCTGTTATATGTGGAGGCACAAGCCACCCACACACGTAATCAGCAGGGACCCTTCTCAGCATATGAGCTCCCATTTGGGGGAAGTGGAAACTGTGGAGTTTTTTTGATTGAAGGTGCAGCAAAAACACTTACACAAAAGAAGTAATCACAAGATTTATCACTTATAGATCCCAGAAATGGAGTGAGGGAGCTGCACAATGAGGTATGGGTAGGACAGTCATCTGCTCTTCAGGAAAAGCTTTACAGGCTGCCAGACCCAGGTTCTAAGGCCTCTGCATGACCTATGAAAAGTTACTGTTGCCTTTGAAGCCTCTGTTCCTAATTTTAAATGAATCTGACAGAGATGCTACCCTAGGTGAGTTGCTCAAGGTGCGGGGTGGGCCAGGTGCCTGGCACTGGTCACCGTGAAATACTACGGCTCTTGTTGTATTCTGTTAGTGCTATCCCTAGAATCTCAGCCTCAACATAGTTTAGTTTGTAGAATGCCTAGATTCAGCAATGCAAGAGTAAGAAAAGGATGGATGCTTCAGGCAGCATTGAAATATAGGCATCTGACTTTCTTCCCAATCAGTTTCAGTATTTCCAGCTGCTGCTGGCCCTGATGCCACTGGCCACACACTGAGCCTGCACTATTTCTCCTGAGAATTCAGAAGTTGCAGTTTGAAAGCCCAGCCCAGAGAACATTGGAGAATGTGATAGAAGAGCCTGCCCATAGGAGCCTGGGGACCCCAGGGCTCCAAAGTGCTCTGGTGAGTGAAGCCTGGCATAGCAAGGCTTTGTAGTGAAGACTATTGGAGTGCCTAACTGTAGCTGCCAATGTATATAGCTATACTATCCTGTAAGCACCCAGCTGCTTCTAAGCTCAGAAACTAAGCAGCATCAGGCTTGGTTAGCACTAGGTTGGGAGACCACCTGGGAATAATAGCAGGTGCTATAAGCTTTTGGCATCTGCCTTTCCTTTTCTCTCTTTCCTTTTGCCACCTCCCTCCCCCTACAGCAGCTCCCTTCTTTGACCACCATGGGGGGGTGCCCATGGGAGGAGTCCTGGTCTGGTGGTTGCCGTGGAGGTTCCCAAGAAAGGGCAGAATGGTAGGGCTGGTGCTCTTTGGGCTTGATGGTGGCTTCAAGCTGGTAGAACAAGTTGAGACTCAGTAGGAAGACAGTACTTAATGCCGTGAAACCATATGCTTAAAATGGGTACAATGACAAATTTTATGTGTATTTTCCACATTAAAACAAAAAGGACTAGGTAGCATGTGTCTGTGTATGTGTGTATATCTTAATGGTTCAGAATGGAAAATTCTCAAGCAGAAAAGAGGAATGAATGACATGCTAAAACACAAATGAACCTTGAAAACATTATGCTAAGTGTAAGAAGCCAGACATTAAGTCTACATATTGTATGATTCCATTTACTCGAAATGTTCAGAATAGGCAAATCCATAGACACAGAAAGCACATTGATGGTTACCAAGGGCTGGACAGAGGGTAAAATAGAAGTGACTGTTTAATGGGTTAAATAGTGATGATGGTGCACAACTTTGTGAATAGACTATAAATCTCTGGGTTGCACATTTTAAAGGGCTGAATTTTATATGTGAATTATATCAAATTAAAATTATGTAATTAATATGTTTTAAAAAACAATTAACATGGGAAACAAATATCATCCTGTGTTCTTTATTTGGTTTCCACTCTATTAACCTCTGTAGAGATAAAGAGAGACCACTCAAATGAAAAGAAACACTATTTATTGACAACTTGCTCTATATAGCAAGGGAGTCAGCCACTGCCACTTGAGTTTTTCAGGAACTCAAAGACAGTGAGAGAAGTGAGCAAGCTTTGTGGTAGAAAAAAAGGAAGGTATATCCTGACCAGAGGTTTTGATGTGGGGAAGCTGGAGGCAGGCTGACAAGAAAGTGGACATCTGAGCTGATTGCTTAGGGGAACACTGGCTTTCCCTGACTTAGTTCTAAATTAATGAGTAGCAAGTGCCAGTCATTGATCAAGTCCTGACATTTGGAGCTGATTGCTGCAGAGGTTGAGATCTGGCTTTCTGGATTGTTTAGGTCAGGGCATTGCTGATCAGAACTAGAGGTTCCCTGGCTCCCAGGAGGATTTAGAAAGTTCTGCATACTGAAATCCCTCCTTCATTACCTTTAGTCAGATGTTCTTTGGGGATGTTATATTTAGTGTTTGGGTTTTTTTTTTTTTTAAGAGTAACACCCACAATTAACTATAACAAACAATCATAAACCACAATAGTATTTAAACACAGCCCACAGATCTGGCCATCTGGTCCACCTCCTGAGACCACATAAAAACCCTCCAGATAGCACCTGGAAATTCGGGCAAACGTCACGTTGAAGGATCTGGATTACTCGCTGATGAAGGAATATCACCGCAAGCCCAAATGCCCAACCTCATTGAGCTTCACGTGGGATCATTTCACCTGCCCCAGAGCGTCCTTTTGACCACGCGTTCTTGTTCTTATGGTGACCGTTCCCTGGCCTTGGAAGGGGGGCGTAAAAATTTCAAAGAGCCTCTGACCACCAGATCCGCGATTGATCGCGACCATAAATAGAACCTTCTCCATTCCTGAGGATGACTCATGACCTTGGCGTCCACACACGATGGAGGGGACGTGAGTAGGCTAGTGGTTTTGTGGACCAGCATACACCATGGCAACTACATACCCTGCAGGGCTGTGACGACAGTTTCTCCCCTCATAACTGCAGATCTAACCTAGAGAAGTAATTCCCTGAGAGCGCAGGACAGTCACATGATGTCCGAGGTTTCGCAGGAGCATCGGACCCCATGACCGTTTTTGCTCGGAGCTCCTTCGAAAATTAAAAGGAGACCGCCGTGTAACGTGTTGCCACTGAACAGACGATACCGGGGTAGGTTTTGGATCAGAAAGGCGAGGGTGCCCTCCGCGACTTGGCCTCTGTAGTCACAGTCTCCATCTGGAGGGAGAAGGAAAAGCACCGAGTCACTTTCTGCGGACCTTTTCTCTTCCACCATCCCGGGTCGCTCCACAACCCCTTAATGGGGAACTTGGAACATTTTGGGAGTTCAGACCATCGGGCCTCACAGGAGAATGCAGTTGAACCCCAGGTTCCCTGTCAAACCTCCCCATACAGCCAGGGACCTCATGAACGGAACTCGGAAACATTGGAAGAAACAGGATCTACCAAGGACCAAGGCGGAGGCCGTGGCATTCTTTCACGGCCTCTCATTATGACCCGGGCTGGTCCCAACACCAGAACTAGACACGGAAATACTGGGGAAGGGAAAGCCGTCTTACTACTACGACTCATGCGGGACGGTATTTGTGGTCAGGACACTGTCTTAACACATGACAGCCCCGATCGTTCTCCCCGGGGGTATGTGACACCCGTGAATGCGACGGCAGGCACAGCGGAACAATTCTATTAGCGCTGCCAGCCTCCTGGCACTTTGCATGTAGTGAGTGCGGTGGCCAAATCCCATCTCTTGACGATTTCCAGGCAGCTCCAGAGGGAAGAAACTATATTGAAGCGACCGCCAGGTAGCGCTCGACAACAGGCGTCAGCGGGGGCCGGATCGCGGGAGAGCAAGGGCGCCCCTTCGTCCCCCTTGTCCTCTGACCTCGTCCCTGCCTACCTTGGATCTATCTTCTTTGCCTTAGAGCTTTGGCCTGGCAGGCGTGACCCCAGAAAGGGGACTTGCAACATTTTTTCACGAGGTCTCTTTCACTCCTGTGGACGGCTATCGAGAATAGTCACACTGCCCAAGCGACTCCAGAGCCGGCAAGGGCTGGTTCCATGCCTCGGTATTGAAATTTTCTGGAGATGCGAACAGACAGGATGCCCAGCCAGGGCTTCTCAGAGCTGTTCCCCGGCTCCTGAAAGGACTTCGTTAATTCTGCGAGGGCTCGGCCAGAATGAAACCATGAAAGTACCGGTAGGAAACATGGATGAATCGTTTTTCCTATAATTTCGTAGTGGAGATCTTTCTATAGCATAAAATAATGCCCAGAAATGATATGTAAAATTGACCACAAGTTTAAACAATATAATCTTCATATATTCCACAAGCAAAGTCAAATGATAGCAAATGGGTGTGAGGAACATTTGTGCAAATACATGCATAATAAGAAAATTGGTTTCAGCATTACTTATTAAGAATTGAGGAAAAGGTAATAGTTATTAGATGCAGTCAGGTTACATTGTATCCTTACAATGTGATATTATCCATTTGTGTTTTGGTTTATATTTTCTTTTTTTCTTAAGTTTATTGGGGTAACATTGGTTAATATAATTATATAATTTTCAGGTGTACATTATAATTTGAAATTTACATATTCTATTGTGTGATTAACACCCCCACCCCAGCCTCCCTATATTTGATGGCCTTTACCGTGTCTACCACTTCCCTTCTTCCCCATCCCCTACCCTCTGGTAACCACGAGTTTATTGTCCATGTACATAAGTCTCTGTTTGTCTTGTTCATTAGTTGTTTTTAGGTTTATATCCCACATATAAGTGATATCATGTGATTTTCAACTTTTTCTGTCTGGCTTATTTCTCTTAGCATGATTGTCTCCAGGTCCATCCATGTTGTTGCAAATGGCAATATTTCATCTCTTCTTATGGCTGAGTAATATTCCATTGTATATATGTACCACAGCTTCTTTAGCCAATCATCTAACCTAGGACACTTTGTTTCCATGTCCTGACCACTGAGAATAAAGCTGCTATGAACATCGGTGTACAAATATCTTTTTAGATATGGGTTTTCAAGTCTTTGAGGTAAATACCCAGTAGAGGGATTGCTGGATCATATGGTAGATCATTTCTTAGTTTTTGAAGAACCTCCATACTGTTTTTCATAGTGGTGGTACCAATTTGCAGTCCCACCAGCAGTATATGAGGGTTCCTTTCTCTCTGCATCCTCTCCAATACTTGTTATTACTTGTCCTATTGATTATAGGATTTTAACAGGTGTGAGATGGTATCTCATTGTGGTTTTGACTTGCATTTTCCTAAAAGCTAGCAATGTTGAGTATCTTTTCAAATATTTGTTAGCCATTTGTGTGTCCTCTAGGGAGAAGTATCTGTTCAGGTCTTCTGCCCACTTTTTAATTGGATTGTTTATTTTTTTATTTTTTATTTTTTTATTTTGCTGTTATTGAGTTGTATAAGTTCTTTGTATATTTTGGATAGATATTAGACCCTTATCAGAGATGTTGCTTGCAAATACATTTTCCCATTTAGATGGTTGTGTTTTTTACCTTGTTGATGATGTCTTTTGCTGAACAGAAGCTTTTTTGTTTGGTGTAGTCCCATTCATTTATTTTAGCTTTTATTTCTCTTGCTTTTGAGGTCAAATTTATAAAATCCTCTTTAAGTCCAAGGTCCTGGAGTTTAGTTCCTATGTTTTCTTCTATGCATTTTATTGTTTCAGGTCTTATATTCAGGTCCTTAATCCATTTTGCATTAATTTTGGTGTGTGGTGATAGACAACAGTCTAGTTTCATTCTTTGGCAGGTGGCTTTTCAGTTTTCCCAGCACCATTTATTGAACAGGTTTTTCTTTCTTTACTGTGTACTTTTGGCTTCTTTGTTGAAAATTATTTGCACATATAAATATGGGTTTACTTCTGGACTCTCGATTCTGTTCCACTGGTCCGTGTGTCTGTTTTTCTGCCAATTTGAACTTGGGCAATTTTGATGCCTCCAGCCTCGTTCTTTTTTCTCCAGATGGCTTTGGCAATTCAGGGTCTTTTGTACTTCCATACAAATCTGATGATTTTTTTTCTATTTCTTTAAAAACTGCCAATGGTATTTTGATGGGGATTGCATTAAATCTGTATAATGCTTTAGGTAATAAGGTCATTTTAACTATGTTGATTCTTTCCATCCAAGCACATAGAATATCTTTCCATTTCCTTGTATCTTCTTTGATTTTTTAAAAATAGGTTCTTATAGTTTTCATTATATAGGTCTTTCACTTGTTTCATTAAATTTATTCCTAGGTATTTTATTCTTTTTGTTGCAATTGCAAAAGGAATGATTTTTTCCACTTCTTTTTCTGACACTTCATTATTAGAGTATAAGAACACTATAGATTTTTGAACGTTGATTTTGTATCCAGAGACTTTACTGTATTTACTTATTGTTTCTAGTAGTGTTCTTGTGGAGTCTTTAGGGTTTTCTATGTAGAGATTCATGTCATTCACAAATAGTGACATGTTGACTTCTTTGTGTCCTATTTGTATGCCTTTTATAGCTTCCTCTTGCCTGATTGCACTCACTAGGGCCTCCATTGTTATATTGAATAAGAGTGGCAGTAGTGGACAGCCATGCCTTGTTCCTGATCTTAGAGGGAAGGTTTTTAGTTTTTCACCATTAAGTATAATGTTGGCTGAGAGTTTGTCATATATTGGCTTTTATTATGTTAAGATACTTTCCCTCTATAGCAATTTTGTTAAGTGTTTTGATCATAAATGGATGCTGTATCTTGTCCAAGGCTTTTTCTGTATCTATTGATATGATCATATGAATCTTATTTTTTAAATTTGTTTATGTGGTGTATCACATTAATTGATTTGCATATGTCGAACCATCCTTATGCCTCTGGGATGAAGCCCATTCAATTATGATGTATAATCTTTTTAATATGTTGCTGTATTTGGTTTGCTAGTATTTTATTTAGGATTTTTGCATCTGTGTTCATGAGAGATATTGGTCTGTAGTTTTCTTTTTTTGTATTATCTTTACCAGATTTTGGTATCAGAGTAAAATGAGTTGGGAAGTATTGTCTCCTCTTCAATTTTTTGGAAGAGTTTGAGGAGAATAGGTATTAAATCCTCTTTGTATGTTTGGTAGAATTCACTGGTGAAGCCATCTGGTCCTGGACTTTTAATTTTGGGTAG
Source organism: Macroglossus sobrinus (assembly GCA_004027375.1). Lineage (NCBI taxonomy): Eukaryota > Metazoa > Chordata > Mammalia > Chiroptera > Pteropodidae > Macroglossus > Macroglossus sobrinus. The sequence goes on from PVKZ01004301.1 coordinate 44,948, forward strand.
GTTTTTAATCATTGTTTCAATTTCCACACTGCTGACCAGTCTATTTAGATTTTCCAGATCTTCTTGATTCAGTCTAAGAAGGTTGTATTTTTCTAAGTACTGGTCCATTTCTTCTAGGTTATTAAATTTGGTATTATATACTTTTTCATTGTGTTGTTGTATGATCCTTTGTATTTCTGAGGTGTCTGTCATAATTTCCCCTTTCATCCCTGATTTTGTTTATTTCTGTCCTTTGTTTTTTTTCTTTAGTGAGTTTAGCCAGGGAGTTGTCAATTTTATTAACCTTCTCAAAGAACCAGCTCTTTGTTGTATTTATTTTTTCTATTGTTTTTTGTTTGTTTTCAATTTCATTTATTTCTGCTCTAATTTTGATTATTTCTTTTCTTCTGCTGACTTTAGGCCTCATTTGTTCTTCCTTTTTAAGTTTTTTAAGATTAAGCGTTAGGTTCTTTATTTGGGCTCATTCTTGTTTTTGGAGATAGGCTTGTAATGATATGATATTTCCTCTTATGACTGCTTTTGTCATATCCTAAAAGTTTTGATATGTTGTACTATCATTATCATTTGTTTCTATGTATCTCTTGATCTCTCTTTTTAGTTCTTCTCTGATCCAGTTATTCTTCAGTAGCATGTTGTTTAATCTCCATGTATTTGTGATTCTTCCTGTGTTTTTTTTCTGCAGTTGATCTCTAGTTTCATAGCCTTATGATCAGAGAATATGGTTGGTATGATTTCAAACCTCTTATATTTGTTGAGGCTATCTCTGTGTCTCAGTATGTGGTCGATTCTTGAGAATGTTCCATGAGCAGTAGAGAAGAATGTATAAGCAGCTGTTTTGGGATGGAAGGCTCTGTAAATGTCAATTATGTCCAGTTGGTCTAATGTGTCATTTAAGGATGTTATTTCCTTATTGATTTTCTGTTCGGATAATCTGTCCAACCCAACAGTGGAGTATGTAGGTATCACTACTATGATAGTATTTTGGTCTATTTTTCCTGTTAGTAATTGCTTTACATATTTCGGGTCTCCCTGATTGGGATCATAGATACTAATAAGGGTTATGTCTTCTAGGTGCATGATTCCTTTTATCGTTATGAATTGTCCCTCAGTATCTTTTTTTACCTTTTTTTATTTTGAAGTCTATTTCGTCTGATATTAGTACCACTACTCCCACTTTTCTCTGAATGCCATTTGCTTGAAATATCATTTTTCACCCTTTCACTCTGAGTCTATATTTGTCTTTGGAACTGAGATGTGTCTCTTGAAGGCAGCATATGGATGGGTTTATTTTTTTTTTTTATTCATTCTGCAACTCTGTGCCTTTTTATTGGTGAGTTATATCCATTTATATTTAGAGTGATTGTTGAAATATGAAGTCTTCTTATAGCCATTTTATCTTTTGCTTTCTAGTAGCTCAGTGTTTCCATTGCTTCCTTGTCCTTGTGCTTCTGTTTTTTTTATTTTGGTTGGCTTTTGTGGGTTTTCCCTCTGGTTCTTCTCATTTTATGTTATATACAATGGTTCTGAATCTTTGGTGTGTGGTTACCATTATGAATACGTAAAGGATTGTTATATATATACAGTCTATTTTCTCTTGTGCGTGCTTTATCTCCATTCCCCTTTACGAATTTGGATCTTTGAATTTCCCCTTTTCAGTATTGTTATCTCAATTTGTTCATATGTATGCTGAATGTTCATTATTATCTTGTTATAACAATTCTCTTCTTATTATTTAAGTTTATAATGCCCCGTTCTTAGTAAAAGTTGCACTCCTCTGCTTCTATTTGCCTGCTAGTCACTTTACTCCTAATTATGTAATTTTTTTGGTCATTTTGTTTTAGGTGAACTGACCCCTTTCATTATTTGCTGTGGTGCAGTCCTTGTAGTAGAGAATTCCCTTAATTTTTGTATATCTGGAAAATTCTTAATTTCTCTTTCATATCTAAAGGGGAGCTTAACTAGATACATTATTCTAGGCTGGTAGTTCCTTTCACTTAATAGTTTAAATATTTGATGCCATTTCTTTCTGGCTTGTATGGTTTGCACTAAGAAATCTGAGGGCAATCTAATGGGTTTACCTTTATAAGTTACTGTTTCTTTCTCACTGGCTGCCTTGAGAATTCTGTCTTTGTCATTCATTTTTGATTCTTTTAATACAATGTGTCTTGATGAAGGCCTTTTTGGGTTGAGATAATTGGATGTTCTATTGAATTCTTGAAGTCCAAGCTCCAGCTCATTCCTTAGATTTGGTAAATTCTTGTCTGAAATGCTTTCTAATCCCTGTTCCTTTTCCTTGCCTTCAATAATACCCATTATTCTTATATTTCCTCTCTGATAGTATCAGCTAATTCTTGAATTTCTCTTTCATTATTTTTTTATTCTTTCGTTTCTCTCTTCTTTCTTCTGATTTATTTCTAGATTTCTGTCTTTGATATCACTGATCCTTTCCTCCATTTGGTTGACTCTATTTCCCAAGCTTGTTCTACAGCCATGCCACCTTGAACAAGCCCAAACCCATCTGATCTTGGAAGCTTACCAGAGTCGGACCTGTTAGTACTTGGATGGGAGATCAGGTGCTGTAGGTGTAAAAATAAAAAATCAGGGATTGTAAGCTGACAAGTTCCTTCCACTCTGTGAGGACAAGGGTTGCCTTGCCAAAAAAAAAAATGAAGTAATAAAATAAAATAAAATAAAAATATTTCTCAAGCTTGATATTTCATTTTTTAACTCTTACAGTGTGTTCTTCATCTCCAGATTTTCTCTTTGTTTTTTTTTTATAAGGGTTTCAATCTGCTTGCGCTGCTCTATTTCTAAAATTGTTGAGTCGTGCTGGATCTCACTGAGTTTTTTCAAAAGTACCATCCTGAATTCTCTGTCTTTTAAGTTGCATATCTCTCTATGTCTATCAGGTTATTATCTGGAGATTTTTCTCCTTCTTTCTGAGATGCTTTGTCACTTCAATTGGTGATGGTGTTTAATGGACTATTTCTCTGCTTTGGCATTAATGGAAGTGTATTCAGCTTTTTTCCAGAAAGCTTTATTATATGAAGGTCTCTGTTTAGCCTGTTGTAAAGAAGGCACTTTTCTTTTGGTTTCCAGTAGGTGGCATCTAAGCCTCTTGGAATCTTGCTTTATATAAAGTCTTAATGACACTTTTTAAAAAATTCTTGTAGATATTTAATCATGCTTGCTACCCTCAGTTTCAGTCCCTGTCAATGTCAGGGACAGTCTCGGCAGTGTTTGCTCAGATTCTCCTGGGCCTCCTCGGTGATCGGTCTCGTAGCGTATGGGGGGAGGGGCCTTCTGACTTGGGAGTTGGAGACTGTGACTCAGCCTCAGTTTTACAACTGTAGCCAGCAAAAATCAACTGTTGTTCCTCTGTGGTTCGTCCTGCTTCTCTGCTTTCTGTGCTGAAGACTAGGCCCTGCAGCCAGCCAGCCATGGTGAGGTCACAGCTATCCCAGGCAGGAAAGCTCAGGGAACGCGCAGCATGAGCTCACTATTTCTTCTCCCCTCCCCCTCCTCCTGCAGGGAGCTCCAGTGGCTGTGAGAGGCAGCTTCTTTATTACCCCCAGTCCACCACCAACACCTGGGTTTCTGAACTGTGGCAACTCTTATGCTCAGATCCTACGCTCAGACATGCTGGTGTGCAGTTTGGGTGTTTTTGTTGAATTTTAGATGTTCAGTTTATTGTTGTTTCAAGGGTTGAAATCTGGGGATGTCCCTCACTCTGCCATGTTTTCCGGGATCTAGGCCTGTTATTTTGTTTTCAACAGAATGTAGCTAACTTAGAGATATAGTTATTAAAATTACAGAAATTATCACTCAGAGTTTAAACATTTAAAAAATAATTCAATGTAAGAACAAATAATTGAACCAAAATTTGTTTCTTTATAATTTTCTTCCAAAAGATCTCAAATCTCTTTCTGGTTGACCTTAAGAAGTATTATTGATATATTCTCTCTCTCACTGCAGCACAGCAGTTACTGCTTTTATCCATAAACTTCAAAATCTGTGATCTCTGGCCTGCTCAACAGAATGAGTGACTTACTTAAACTAACCCCACATTTTCACAACAGCCAGATGTTTGGAAGAATAAATAATATCCTCACAGCCTAGACCAGAAAATGAGACCATAACTCTGCCATCCTATCTTGGGGGAAAAGCAACTAGTAGACACTGTAAATAGTAAATTTATTAACTCAATTCAATAGATATTAAAGACCTCATCTGACCAGTCCCTGTGTTGGACTCTATATGAGATTCCAAGAAGAGTGACCACAGCCCTTGGACTCTGTTAGAAATCAGGGTGGGAGTACATCAGAAGTTGAGCAAGGGATGAAAGGGATGGATAAAAAGACATAAGGCCCATTGGATTCTAGCATTATTGATTGTAATGCAGCCATTAAAATACAACGAAGTCTAGAGCAGGGGTCTCCAACCCCTGAATCACAGACCGATACTGGTTCGTGACCTATTAGGAACAGGACTTCACAACAGGGTGCTTCATCTGTATTTGCAGCCGCTCCCCAGCGCTAGCATCACCACCTCAGCTCCACCTCAGGCATTAGATTCTCATAGAAGCACTGGTCCCTGATGCTAAAAAGGTTGGGGACAGCTGGTCTAGAGGAAGGATTCTTAGTGGGAATGGAGGAGGTGTGTGCACACATGTGCTTATTTTCTAGAGATGGGAAGAAGAAAAACAGAGAAGACAAACACGGTTTTTAAATTTGAGATGGGCTACACGTGTCTTATCTTATTGCCCCCATAGCTTGGTGGTTCTCATTCTTGTCTTCACATTAGACTTACGCAGGGAGAATTTAAAAATATGTAACAAAAGACACCACCCCATTACAGAGCAATTAAAGTGTGCATCTGAATGACTGGATAACAGCATATCTGAGCATTTCTTGAGTATTTTAAATTACAGCCAGAGTTGAGGACCAAGTACCCAGTCTCTACTTTGAAGAAAAGCCTAAATTGATGGTGGCTTAAATATTAAATTTTTTTTGGACATTCTTATTCTTTCTCAAATTCCAATAAAGAGTCCCAAAATGCACATTGGTGTCACCAACTGAATGATCACCTTGGATACTAGGAGGTTCAGTTTGGGTTTTTTAGTACCAAATGCATCAGTTAAAAAAAAAAAAAAAACCTCAGATAATATTGTTCATTTTGATGTATTAATGTGTTTATTTACCCAGAGGGAATATGTAAAAACTAGTCAAATTTTATTTAGAGATTTTTAAAGTTTGTAAATGTAATCTGAAGGGTTTTTCTTTTTTTTTTTGGCCCTTACCACTGTGGTAATAAAGTAATGATAACATAAGTTTTTTATCGATACTCTTATCTCTCAAATCCTCTGGCCATGCCTAGCATAGTACCTCAGCTCTCTCTTGGTCTATGGTTTCTTAACCTCCCCAGCATTCCTTGGGATTTTCAGAGGGGTGTCTAATGCAACATCTTAAACACTTTTATTTTCTACATATGATCTGCTCTGACTTTACTGTCTCTCTAGGTTTTGTTCTACTCTCATTATTTCTACTTGGCCAACTGCAATGCTAATGCAGTCTGGAGCAAACTTCAAGGGATCACCTGGCTGAGGGCTTAGCTCTGCCTTGGCCTCCAAGTCTTCCTCCTCCTCTTTGGACATCTGTTCTCCTTGCTCTTATCACCCTATTCCAGACATCACCCTCCCCACCAATCCTTCTGCTGCCTCACCACTCTCTGGGGCTGGCGAAACTCTCTCTGTCTGCACAGGGTTGTTGCTTCCAGCTGTTATTTCTTCCCATGCTACTTCTTTTACCTCCTGCATCATCACTGCCTATATCTAGAACTGTGCTCTATCCAATGACTGTATTGACCACCACTGTATCTAAACCACTCTTGAATCTGAATAGATATTTCTCCAAAGAGGACATGCAGATGGCCAACAGCCATATAAAAATATGCTCACTATTACTAATCATCAGGGAAATGCAAATCAAAACCACAATGAGATATCACCTCACACCTATCAGATTGGCTATTATTAAAAAATCAACAAATAACAAATGCTGATGAGGATGTAGAGAAAAGGGAATCCTTATACAGCCGTTGGTGGAATTGTAAATTGATGCAGCTACTTTGGAAAACACTATGGAAGTTCCCCCCCCAAAAAAAAATTTAAAAATAGAACTGTCATAAGACCCAGAAATTCCACTTCAGAGTATTTATCTGAAGAAAACCAAAACAGTTTTTTTAAAAATACATATACACCTTTATGTCTATTGTAACATTACTTACAAGAGCCAAGATATGGAAACAACTTAGGTGTTCTTCAATAAGTAAACGAATAAAGATGTGAGATATAGATAGATAGATAGATAGATAGATAGATAGATAGATAGATAGATGAATATTATTCAGCAATTAAAAAAAAGAATGAAATCTTGCCATTTACGACATGATGGGCCTAAAAGGTGTTATGCCAAGTGAAATAAAGTAACAGAAAGAGATAAATACCATATGATTTCAGTTGTAAGTAGAATATTTAAAAACAAAACAAATGAATAAAGAAAACAAAACAAACTAACCCATAAATATAAAGAATAAGCTGATGGTTGCCAGAGAAAAGGAGATTGGGGGGATGAGTAAAAAATAAACCACTCAGATGTTTTCCCAGGCCATTGTTTGAACCATCATGCTCACTTCCATATCATCACTAGGTCCATGATGTTCTGCTGTATGTTGCCTCACAAAATCACAAGCTCCCAGGACTTTTTTTTTTCCTGCTGAAATGAAAACACTTCTCTTTTGCTGTTGTTTGGCTCTGTTGGCAGGGCCCATAAATGACTTGCTTGGGCCCCTGGTATCACCGCTCTTGTAGCTCTATTCTTACTTGGTTCTTGGATGCTTAGGGACTGGGTTGTGTCAAATAACAGTCACTAGGCTTGTCTGAAATGACTGAACCCCTCTGATTATTGGCCATGTTTCCAAGGTTGTCTCACTTGGTTACACTCATTTCCCATGGGTGAATCTCTCTCAGAGTTATCAGCCACACGTCTCATGTCTATTTCCTGTCTCCAAAGTCCTCAGCTACACAAGAACAATCTGAATTCTCACTGAGGACATAAGTCAAAGACATTGTGTGAAAGCTACTGGCACATACCTGGCAGTGCTACCATCCAAATTGATCTGTGGGCCGCTGCCCCCTAACAGAGAGTCTCTAGAGTAGCTGTCTTTGACTTATTTTACTTTGTTATTTTTTTTAACTTGAAAATCTAATTGTCTCTATTAAGCAAGTCGTAAATCAGGCAGTGTCCCATCTAGCAACTTTAAGGGCACTCTCAACTTTGTCTTTTTTTAAAAAGCCACTGAAACTGTTTTACAAATTATACCAATTGGAATGTTATTTTTGGGGAAATATAATTAAATTTAAAAATGGAAGGAGATCAATACCTTTATTTTGTAGCTGGGGAAAAAAGAGCTGAAGTCTATGAAAGTAAAGTTTTCAGTTCCACGAATTATTTCCTGAGCATATATAACAGTTTTGTATTAGCCCCAACATCAGCTGTGCTGTCTTTTCCACTTCAGTTCATGCTTCTCATCTTTCCAAATGTTGTCCAGTTCATTTCCTCTAAGTTGTACTAATTTAATCAAAATCATTTTAAGATGATCAGCCTGGCCACTGCAGGTGCCACCAAATGGCCCTGAAACATCACTGCAATGAATTGTCCATGTGGGGCCAGTTAGCATAGAGTCCCCGGGTGTGATGAAAGCCACATACATTAATTGTATTTTTCTCAAAACCCTGAGGGAACATAACAGTCCTGTACTTCCTTGTCTCAGTAGGTGTTCCTTCCTGTTTTTGGGTTGTAGAACATTCCTTCTGAAAACCTTTTTCTCTTTCTTCAAAATCTTCACTCAAGGTAAACCCACCTCTGATTCCCTTTGGTATATTTGGTCCTCCCAATGCTAGCCCTTTGCTGTGATTATACCTTGATTGCAGTGATTATCTAATCTTATTAAAATTGTTGGTTTCCATGTCTGTCTCCTCACTGGACTGAAAGCTCTTTAAAGTCAAAGGTAGCATTGTTGATTCTTATATCTCCATGAGTGAAAGTACAAAAGTGGAGTAAAATGTTAGTGAAAACATTAGCGATTAGTAGTTGCTCACCTCAATGTTCATTTATTTTATAAATAAAGGACAGTATGTCTAGCTACTATTAATAAACAAATATGAAAGGATTTCTTTACCAAAGACATTTGGCATGCTGATTAAATATGACCTCTGAGTTTTATGTTCTTTTATATTCTCTATTCTCAAAAATGATATTTTATTGGGTATTATTATAAATAGAAACAACCATGTCAGTGAACACATCTTTTCATTCATTGAATGTCCACCTTTTGGTGGGCTAACTTTCTGTAATAAAAAGTTGAAGACCAGCCTGAAGTTGGTGTCTGTATGAAGTATGTTTGTATCACATTTAAACCTTTCACGGGGTTTGCTTTCTCATATGAAAAAGGTAGGAGAGTTTAAAGGAGGGAAAATGCTAATCTAGAGCCATCATATATCATTTAGCTTATTCATTTTACAGATATTTGCAGTTTAATGTTTATGAACACTTAGGAAGGTAGATTTGGTTTGTTGATCATATTAATGCTTTTTAAATCAGGCTTATTAAGGTAATTCATGTCCAGAAATCATGAGACATATGAATGCTGTGTGGTATATGTTGGGCCCTTCCTGCTACTGGCATTTAGAATTTCCTTCCCCTGTGCATAAAAATGATTGTCATGGGCTCTTTTGTAGACACCTAAGGACACCAGTGCCAATCCTGTATTTGATGCATATATGGTCATCACCACTCACCCTCACCCTGTATTGTTCTCTCCTACTCAAGAATTCACAATTGCTTTTGTTTCCAACTACAGGTTTTTTTATAAATCATCAATATGTAGGTTGAAGAGTTTAATTTGAATCATCTGAGAAAGAATTTAATTATGATTTATTTTGTAGAAAGACAATAAAATATCCAAAATTGTTGCTAATGATTGATGTTTCAAAAAGACAATGGTATGATGGAGAAATTACCTTTTGAAGATTTTATGTATGGTAATGAGCATCCAGTATAAATGTGATAAGACACAACCAGTCAGCTTTACTAGTAACAATACACCTATAACTTCAGACTCCCAGGAATGTTTTTCCATTATGGCTTTTATTTTTTATTTTGGTGCACTAAAGATTATAAAATTATGCATCATTATTGTGCCTAATTTGGAACACATAAAATATATAAGGGAGAGAATAAAAACCTTTCTAATGTAGAGACAGCCATTGTTAACATTTTGGTAATTTTTCTTATTCTTTTTAAAGTCTTTCTTAGTCTTGTTTATGGATACATATTATTTTTGATAAAATTATCACTTAGTTTTAACGGATACACTTTATATTTTATTTGCCCTTTTTAACCACAGCAGCAAGTACAAAACAGCTTCTCCCCTGTGAGGAACTCTGTCTGTTAAGTAAAAATGTGTTCAAATGTATTTGAAATGAGAGATGAGATTCATTATGTCATGGTCTTGATAAGGCAAAGAAAGACATTGTTATAATTTCAACTGACTTATCTCAGAGACATTTCTAAGACCTCAAATAACTTTTCACAGTTAAAAAATCATAATATTTATTGATGAAGTTTAGATACCATTTCTTAAGAAAGCTGAGTTGAGGAGAAAAACAACTTCACTTAAAATTTGACTATTCACAGCAGATATTTTTTTCACATCTTGGAAACAGAAACAATTTTTTGTTGTTAATATATTTTAAAATCACATTCAAAGCTTCTATCTTCACATTGCAACACAGAGCCTTTGAGGACAATATACTTATAGGGTTAGCATCTGAAAAACAAATTGCCCTTTACTGAGAAATCCCTGTAACTTCTGAATCAACTTACAAGGGCACTCACTACAATCTGCCACAACCTCAAAATACTAGGTGGTATTTTTGATAATCCATAGTTTGAATTAGGATTTTATAATTTAGTAGAAAGAAGAAATAAGAAAAGAATCAACTGATTTTGGAATATGATCTTTTACTTAATAAACATCTTAGTGAAAGGGTATAATAGTATCATCTCTTTTGCTAAAATGGAATAAGTATTAATATTTTTAAAGGTTGTGGTATCATTTAATTTTTCTGGTGAATATATTTTAAATTCTACTTAAGCTTGTGGTGAGCATGTGTAACCAGTGTCTGTTAGGTATTCTGCACAAACAAGAAAGTTTTGCTGAGAAGCAAAGTGTTAGGGCTTTTTTGAGTGGAAGAGTAAGGGGAGAAAAATGATTCAATTTCATAATTTTACCTAAATCAAAAGTTAAAGTTTAATATGGTCTCCCATGAGATACATGGCTGAAATCTGCCGAGTTGAGGGGAATCAGGATGCTGGGCACAAAGGAGAGTGATAGTTTAAGTGAGAGGTAAAAAGGCACATGAATAACATGAAAAAGTCTGCAATGGTTGCTTTTTCATGAGCTAATTATGGGCTTAAATGATCATTTAAAATAAAAGTATGCCAGTTATTTTGCCAAAGATCACAGTGAAAGGGTATGTTCTTGAATTTCTAATTTTATGCTTTTCTTCTTCTGAAACTTAAGATTATACTAGGAAATTTGGAACATTTGGAAATATTCATCCAGGTTTTTATTACATTTCTCATTTAACTGAAATATGTCTTTTTGAAGTTTTCTCAATCATTTAAATAAATCTTTAGTTAGCTCCTTATTCCTTGGAATCCAAATGTTCTTAAGGTAGGTCTTGGGGGTGTTTGCATGCCTAGACTTGTAAACACAGCAAAAAAACACTTGCTCTTATAAAGAGAAAGAGTATTCCCTTTTGGTCTGTCTTGCCTTCTTCCTAATAAATTTATTGTCTAAAAATGTGTTTCCCACATATATGACCACTTTCACCGCGTTAAACATGTAGTTATAGAAAGAAATCTAACTATGGGAGGTGAACACACAGTTTAAACATATATATGCCTTACTATTAAAGTGTACAGCTGAAATTTATTGGATTTTCATATACAATGGCACTATAATTATTAATTAATTAATTTTTAAACATATGTTTCCCAAGGTGTGTCCTACGCATGAGTCCTGTATGGCCTGGGGAGGCACCAGCTGCCACGCAGAAGGAGACGAAGGCCACAGCTTGAGGGAGGCCCTGGCCCCTCATTACGCATGGTGCCTGTGCCTGGCAGAGCTGGTGTGAAACCAAGAGACAATCCTCTCTGCGCCAGGATAATCAAGAGTGTTGTTCAGACCTTTGAGCACACACTGAGGTAGTGAACCAGACGCAATGGATTAATAAGGAACTTAGTGATTTGGCCCATGACCCTCCAGCACAATGTTATGCAGTTCTAGCTGGGGATATGTTTTTTTAGCAAGCCACTATTATGGGACTTAATGACAATTCATAAGGTGGTGCATTTTTGACCATTCATTTTCCTACAGACTACCCCTTCAAACCACTTATGGTTGCATTTACAACAAAAATTTATCATCCAAATATTAACAGTAATGGCAGCATTTGTCTCTATATTCTAAGATCACAGTGGTCTCCTGCTTTAACTATTTATAAAGTTCTTTTATTCATTTGTTCACTGCTATGTGATCCAAACCCAAATGACCCCTAGTTTCAGAGATTGCATAGATCTATAAAACAGAGATAGGTACAACAGAATATCTCAGGAATGGACTCAGAAGGATGCCATGTGATGCTACCTTAAAGTCAGAATAATCTGCATTTAAGCTAGAATAAACTTTAAATTAGTGTTCCTTTTTTTGATTTTCTTATCCGGTTGCTCCCCTATCAGACTTCATCTTTTTTAGTTTTATTTTTTTGTTGTTGTTTACCTTCCTCCATTCATTCACATGCTTATCTGAGAAGGCTTAAGTTCTTTCAGTTTTGGACAATAACTGCTTTCAGAAACTAAAGTAGTTACAAGAGAACAGTTGCCCAAGATTCAGAATTTTATTTTTAAATGCAGAAGATGTGTTATATGGTTAATGTCCTCACTCTAACTTGGTTGTGAGACTAAAACCATTTCTCAGTGCTCTAACATGCTGAAGAAATCATTTGAGGTGGAGGGAGATGGATGCTCAGTTGTCACATCAAAGGAAACAGCATTATTCTAACTGCATCCATTCTTGTTTAAGCTTTCCACTGTTAAAGATCTGAGGTCACATATATACTTTGTGCCCATAATTGATGTGGCTGGAGAATTGGTATTGATTGATAGCATCAGCAGAACAGAAAATATGATGTATTTTATGTATGTCAATAAAGGGATGACCTGTTCTTTTTCTACAGAACATGGAAATTGGAAGTGAAACACCCTTTGTACTACAAAATAGGGTCTCAAACATTTTGTAATTTTCTTTTAAATTGTTAGGATGCTTGGCACTATTAGTCAATCTACCTTCCAATACACTGTTTAATATAGCACTGAATAAATTATGCAAATTGTCAATGGATGGGTGATCAACTAATAGCTCTGCTAGTAATTAATTTATTTTTCTTCAATAAATTTACCTAAACCAATGAATTAGCTGCCTGGATTAATCAGTATGGGAAATAATCTTTTGTAAATGTGAAGTTGTTTTTGTAAATACCATTAAGATTTGCTTCATTGTTTGAAATCAAATGATATAAAGGTAAAGAGTGAATATTTTGCCATGTTCAGTTAAAAGTGCACAGTTTGTCACAGGTTGACACATTGACTGACCTGATTTATGTAGAATTAATAAGGTATTCAGATAGTGTAACTTTAGTATGCTGCACCTGATACTGGCAGCCCTGGAATTCATAGATGGACTTGAGACCCAGTAGTTTTGAACATGTATATGAAGTTTAAGAAATGTATTTTCCAGGTGCAACCCCCACCTAACTAAACTTTTTCTTCATGTTGTATACCTGACAGATGAAAAAAAAAGTAACATGGAGTAATAATGGGTTAAAATTTACAAAATAAAGTGCTGTTTTGGTGTGGGAGTTGTCATGAGGCTATGCTGAAGTGACTTAACTATGGTGGGATATTGAGAAACCATTGAAATGGATCTGTTTAGCCATTTACATTAATGAGCATTTAAACGCAACAGATATAATTTCAAATGACTTAACATGAATGAATAAAAGTCAATGCTATTGTATTATTTTTTTGTTTGAAAAGTGCTATCTGTGCCATTGATTTAACTTCTGTAGTAACAAGGGCATTTACTATTCTTCATCTTTCCTAATTCTGACTATATTGTTTTACATTTTTCCCCTAGTGATTTTGATTTGTCCATTGCTTTCTCACAATCCTGTATTCAATTTCTAGTACATCTGTAACTTTTCTTCACTTCCACATTTTATACTGTTTACACTTATGTGCAATCTTAATCCTTGTCTGTACACAGATGTGGAAAGCTATATATAAAATAAATGTTAAAGCTTGATTTTTATAAACATTTTAAAAATGTTTTCTGTTCATTTTATTTTTAATAGGAACATCAAACCTTCCTTGTCCATTACCATGGACACAGCTCCCTAGCTCGAGCTCATCCTATAAAATTTCCAAATAGCCTTAAACTTGGGCATGTGACTATATTGAACCATCTATTTCCTGATGTAGTACTGATTTTCTAAACTTTTCAACTTTCTGCCTATCTTCCTCAAACTCTGGAAGACCTGCTAATTGCCAAGAATCTGCCTCATGCTGATTAAATAAATTTTTAAAAATCTATACTTCACGTATTCAATCATCCCCTCTCCCTGCTTTGAATTTTGCCAATCATTAAATTTCCTACCACATCTATAGTTTTGACTCTTGCAGAATGTTATGTAAGTGGAATAATACACTATGTAGCCTTTTCTGATAGACTTCTTTCACTTATTTACATGCATTTAAGTTTCATCTCTGACTTTTCATGCTTGATTGCTCATTCTTTTTTATTGTTCAATAATATTTCATTGTATACATGTACCACAGTTTGTGTATTCTTTCACCTTGTGAAAGACATCTCGTTCGCTTCCAGGTTTTAGCAGTTATGAATAAAGTTACTCATCCAGTTGATTTTTGATCTATTTTTTTTATAACCCCAGCCAGTTGACCTAAAGTGAATCAGGAGACTAACCCAATGCAGAGGCAACAACTTTTCATCAAGATCATCACCAGCCTTCACAATTTTATATGGTAAAATATTTATAATATACTCCTTATTCAATTTATTTCTTAGTGGTTCTTTTTCTTTGATTAAAGTCTATATGATACAAAAATTATCCCCAAAAGTGTTTCAGAGAAACAAACCCACAGTCATCTGAAATTTGCTTCTATTCTAATTAAATGTAAGGTCATTAATTATTCTTCTGGCAGTAGTGAAGGTGCTGCTGCTAACCTATGACAAGCAGTAGTAGCAAGATAGTTACTTATTACTACTGACACTCTTGATTAAGTGCCTATAGAAGGCAATACTCAAGTAATTGGTGTCAGAGAACATTTTAGTGAAAACAAGATGTTTAGAAAATTTAAGATGCTTCAAAGTGTGTTGAAGTTTGGGAAAGAAATGATGAGCTAAGGGATTAAAATCTGTATAACAAGTCAGTAATTTTCTATGACTGACCCCCCTACCCCTCCCCACAAAAATCCTTTATCTTTTATAATTGCAGGGATAATATTTCTGGAACTAAGCCTAAAGACTAATCTTGTGGGTAGCAGGTCTGTAATGCATAGTGATTTCACAATTTAACTTAGTTTCTTATGTTAAATTATGGCATTGATAGAAGAATGGGTTCCTGAAAATTGAAATGGGGACAAATGGGAAGATTCCAGTGAACCTGAGGTCCTCAAGTTCCTGAATTCTTCTAAGTCTTGACAATAGAAGAACACTTCTTTCCCTGCCTCAGATTAGTCTCCTCTTGTCTAAAGAACATATACTGTTTACCCCTAAAGTAGTTGCCTTGTAGGTCTCTGCTGATCATCTTTAAGACAAAACCTCTCATCTTTCATTGCTTCCAGAAATATAACCGGACTCAAATAACACCAGGCCCCAGGGAGTAAGGTACAAAGTATAACCTATGAAAAAGTAAATAAGAACTGAAAGATTTCAAATATTTTTATCATTAACAACCTGGGGACCATATATGAGAATGAATCCTGAGTTGCTGAATTAGGGAGGAAAGAATATAATAATAGATTAAGCTAAATTTGTTCACATGGATGCTGCAAGCAGAGGTGCTGGTTCAATGCATTACCCTGAATGGCTGTGATGGCTTTTAACAGTTTGTTAGGTTGGTGGATTAAAACCTAGACCCAAATTTTTCATAAAAGAGTTTGAAATATCAGAACTTCTTAGTATACTCTCAGAAAAGGTATTCAAAGACCTTAGGAGATTGGAAGGTTACATTACCCATTGAAAAATCCCCTTACATTTTCAAAAAAGCCAGCCTAGGAGAGATGAATCCAGAATGAATGGTAGAGGAGGAGATGTTGAGTATTAGTAGAAATTGTAAACACTTGAAGCAGCCAGGAAGTGTAGTTTTGTCCCTTATCTTTCTCTTATAAATTTTCTCAGAAATTTTGACTAACGAGAATCCTGGAGCATCTGTGCCTAGATGACATAAACTTAATATGAGAAGCAAGTGGATCTGAGCAATGCAAAGAGAACCCTGTAGAAGACATCATTTCTTTTGTTTGTTTGTTGTTTTTCTTTTTCCTGCAATATTGTTTTGTTTTTATTTTTAGTACACACTGTTGATGGTCTGACAAGATCTCTTTTACTGGGCAAATGTACTCATCCTCTAGTTGCTATGAGTATTGACTGCAAAAATTCACAGCTGCTATATCCACTGGGGAATTTTCCCCAGCCAAAGGGAAGCCATAATGCCAAAGAGTTTATTTTCCTTTCCTTTATCTTTGGGGCAATGCTTAACCAATAACCAGTTGAATGGGGACATAAAGGGCTAGATCCATGACCCAAAGGTGGAACTGACCCTGTTTCATTCAGGTAATGTTCAGCTTATCCCTGTAGGATCAGACTAAAGGCAGGCATTGCTCACACTACATCTTTCCTTAGTTGTTCACCCCTGCCCTGTCTGGAGTCTTTCATTCCCTCAATTCTGAAAGCACTCTTCTAGTGAAACTGACTAGAAAATTAACTGTTGCTGTAAGAAAGTTAGCTTCTCTGAGCCTCATTCTGTAAAGTGGTGATTAAAAAAACTTTATTCTAATATTTTTGGAAACATTTATCATAATATTTACCATATTATACTGGGATTATCTTTTTTTGAGATTTTATTCTGAATTAGGCGTGTTCGGTGAATTATCTCTTTGTATCCCTAGTCCCTAATACAGAGTGTAGCCCGTACAACAACTCAATAAATATTCACCCCCACAATCTACCTTTACAGTCCATTCACCTTCGTGTAGATATAAACACTGTCATATGAATTTAGTTGAATAGTTTAAATAATTGTTTTTGAATTTTCACTTATAGTTGACAAACAATATTATATTATTTGAAGGCATACAATATAGTGATTAGACATCTAATTAGACACTGTATGTAGTTATTATAATATTGTTGGCTATATTCCTTATGTTATACTTTATATCTATGCCTATTTTGTAATACCAATTTGTACTTCTTAATCTCTTCCTCTTTTTTCACTGACCCCCCTCCCAATCCCTGTGTTATCTGATAATTCTTAAAATGTTCTCTAATACTGTAAGTTTGTTTCTGTTTATTATTGTTGTTGTTGTTAACATTAGTTTATTCTGTTCTTCAGATTTCACATGTATGTGAAAGCATATGACATTTGTCTTTCTCTACCTAACTTACTCCACTCAATACAATACCCTCTAGGTCCACCATGAAATATCTTTTTTTATTCCTTTATTTTCTGTCTGTGTGTGTCTCTTAATCTGAAGTGAGTCTCTTGTAGGCAGCCAATGTAAGAGTTGTGTTTTCTTATCCATTCAACCACCCTATTTTTTGATTGGAGCATTTAATTCTTTTTCACTTGAAGTTTTTGTTGATAGATATGTAGTTATTGCCATTATTTATATTTTTGACACATTTTTTCTTCTTCGTAAAGAAGTCCCTTTAACATTTCCTGTAATACTGGCTTAGTGGTAATGAACTCTAAATTTTTCTTGTCTGAGAAGCTATTTATCTATTCTTCAATTCTAAATAATAGCTTTGCTGGGTAGAGTAATGTTATTGTAGGTCCTGGGCTTTCATCACTTTAAATATTGTGTGCATAGCCCTTCTGGGCTGCAGTTTCTGTTGAGAAATCAGCTAACAGTTTTAGAGGAGATCCCTTACAGGTAAGTAACTGCTTCTATTGCTGCTTTTAAGATTCTCTCCTTATCTTTAACCTTTGGCATTTTAATGATGATGTGTCTAGGTGTGGGCCTCTTTGGGTTCATCTTTTTTAGGACTCTCTGCACTCCTGGCATTGTATGTTTATTTTCTTCTCCAGGTTAGGGAAATTTTCTGTCAATATTTTTTCAAATATGTTTTCAATTCCTTGCTCTCTCTTCTCCTCTGGTAATGCTATGATGCAAAGGTTGTTACACTTGATGTTGTCCCAGAGGCTCCTTAAACTATCTTCATTTTGGGGGGATTTTTTTTCTTGTTGCTGTTCTGATTGGGTATCCTCTGCTACCCATTCTCTATATTGCTGATTTGCTTTCACTTCAACCACTCTGTTGATTCCCTCTAATGTACTCTTTATCTCAGATATTGTTCACTTCTAACTGGTTCCCTGTTATGTTTTCCATTTCTGTCTCTTTGTTAAAGTTCTCATTGAGTTTATCTACTCTTCCCCTAAATTCGATGAGCATCCTTATAACAAGTGTTTTGAACTCTGCATTTGATAGATTGCTTGTCTCCATTTTGGTGAATTTATTTTCTGGAGCTTTGTTCTATTCTTTCATGTGGGACATGCTTCTTTGTCTCCCCATTTTGCTACCTCCCTGTGTCTGTTTCTACATATTAGGTAGGGGTCCTAAATCTCTTGGTCTTAATAGAGTGGCTTTATGTAGTAAGTATCTTGTGAGACCCAGTGACACAGTCCTGGGAAGCATCCAGCTGCAGACCAAGTTCAGCCACAGCCTGTGCCCCACTGGGGCCACTTGGTAAGAGTCACCAAGCAATTCACAGATGGCTGTCACCCATTCTGAACTTATAGGTTCCTTCAGGAGGGAGGGCTCAACAAAGGAACAATAGATGATACTGCTAGCACTTCTGTCTAGAAGAAAGCTGTCCCTCCAGCCCTCACTCTGGAACCCAACAATTCAGTGGCTCCCATATGTTCCTGGTGCCCCTTAAGCAGATGTCCCAGTACTGGTGCTCAGAGTGAGCAAATCTGTTAGCAAGTAAAACCAAGTATGGGGTCTTTAAGAGAAATGTCTGTGACTGCACAGCCCTCCATCTCACTCAGCACATGCTCCATGGCTTATACAGCCAGATTGTGGGGACTTCTCTTCCTGGTGCTGGACCACTGGGCTGGGAACCCAGTGTGGGGCCGGGACCCCTCACTCCTCAGGTGGGAGAAGGAGTTCTGTAGCCAAGATATCCTTCTCAACTCTTGATTGTCATACACAGTTGTGGGACCAGGTGGTTTCGTGTCTCTGCCCCTCATACCAGTTTAAGGTAACCTGTTATTTTTGTCCCTAGTTGTAGGGCTTCTGTTCAGCCAGACCTCAGGTGACCCAAGTTGCTGGTGTGGTTGCCAAGAGGAGGCATGCATAGCTGGCCATCTTGACCAGTTTCTGGTTGCAAAGTTTTTGAGCAGACAAAATAAAGCTTTGTCATATGAGCCCAGACGTCTTTCCTTGATTGCCAGGTAAAAGAGAAATGTTTACTTAAATCTGTTGGTGAGCAGGTATCTCTATGTAATCGAAGAAAGTGTTGACCCTAAATTGATTTTTGACTGTAGTCAAAGATCTTGCCCCCATTAATACTGTTGTATGGTATTTAAAAGTCCAAGTTAATGGCTTCTGTTATCTGGGACCTGAAAGGCCACTGAGTCTTTTTATGTATAGTACCTGCCATCCTCCCTGCTCTCCAGTTTCAGTCTAAGGCTGCCCAAGACTTATAAATTGTGCAAACTTCACACAAAAGGCAAGTGCTTTGCATCCTCTGTGAGTCATGTGATTGCATCTTTTAATTCTATAATGATACAGTAGGTCTAAGTTTGAGAGAGCATATTGTTTAGCTTTGTGTTGTGGAAATAGGCTTGACAAGAGCCTTGTATAGGTACAGCCAATACTGAGGCACCAAAATGGATGTGTAGGTGGCTAAAATCCTGCAGTACTTCTGTGCTGACTGGTATGAAATCACAGCCCCAAGATCTTGAGTATCTATTTCCCAACCCTAGGAACAGAGTCCACTCATACTTCTCTCCTCCAGGTCCCAGAAAATTCCTCACAATTTAGCAACAAAAGGGTAAAGCACAGGGTATTGGAATCTTGACACCACTCCAGGGTCCCAAGTGTCCATCCTATGCAGCTGAGCCACACAGGTATTTAAAAAGTTGACTGTCATCCCTGAGTTCAAAGTCTGTAGGTCTCTGTGTAGATATGTGATTATGAGCAAATTGCATTGCTTTCTTAGAGCCAATTTTTTCAACTTGCAGAATGTATCTGGAAATGGCTTTTATATTAAACTTGTAATTTCTTTTTTACAATTTTTACAAAGAGGGTTAATACGCCTTTGATGCACATTCACATATGAAGCTCACATAGAATTGTGATGATGGATCATGAAAACAGTGGACTCTAACATGGTCTGGCCATCTTTAACAGTAGTATGAAACAAACTATTTCTTGTTCTATGATCATTTGTTTGACCACATCTCCTCTTACCTCACCTCACAAAAAATCAGAAACAAAGTCAAATTGGCTAAAGCAAAAACCAAACTGTATATTGGAAAGAAATAGGTTTATCTCACAAAATCTAAGGGCATGAAGCAAAGGTAGTGTAACCAAGGTCAGTGTTCCAGTGAGTAGTAGGTGAAAGAAATCATTCATACATATCATGCACTCATTGCAGTACCATTTATTTTTGTCTCCGTGTCAAAAACAAACATTCCAAAATTTAGCAACTTGACACTGATTTTTTTTTCTAGAAACTGTGAAGTGCTAATTTTCTTGAGTCCAGTAACTTCTACCAATATAAAATAAGCTTCCAATCAATGGCAGAAAAAGAAATTATACTCTACTAGACTAGTTCAGGCTCCCTGGACAGAATTAGATTCTCCCTTCTCTTTTTATACTACTTGTCTTGTTGGAATCATTATAATATTTATCTGCTTTGCCCTCTAAGTAAACTGTAAACACTCTATTCATCTTTATGTATTCTGAGTCTTAGACATGTCTGGTGCATAGTAAACACTGATAACTGTTTGCTACTGACTGACTGACTGTCTGCAATCTACTTGTAGAAGTGTCTGAGATATGGAGAGCTTAGACTGGATGATTATCAGGTGGGCATATTTCCCAGTACTATGTCTCTCTTCTTCTAGAGCATTTATTAAAGTGTTTCAGTCTTAGTTTTATCAGGGAGAATGGCAGGTGCTATACCTAAAAAGACTCAGTGGCCTGAGAGTGCAATGTTAGTGGTTAACAGTGGGTAAAATAGGTGAAAGTGGTCAAAAGGTACAAACTTCTGGTTAAAAGATAAATAATTCCTCAGAATTGAGAGCAATTCTGTAATTGACAGCACAGTGACTATACTTAAAATACTCTCTTGTGTATGTGAAATTTGTTATCACAGAAAGAAATTTGTAACCATGTATGGTGAAGAAGAATGTTTCTTGCAGGGATTCAATGGACTCTGCTCAAATCTCAGTTAATGAGATATTTTATTTTCAGAACCCATGATTGACAAGAGGTTGGAAAGAAACAAAATTGACTTGAGCAATGTAAAGAACACAGCCTAAATTCATTACACCCATTGCCATCTTTGGATTTTCTCCAATCTTGAGAGTATGTTATGCCTTAGTCATATTCTAGTAGCAAATTTTTTACTTAAGATTCATAAGAAACATAGGAAAAGAATATTATTTTACCAAAATAAATATAATTTACAAGTATTCTATTCCTGAATGAGCAATTCATTGAGGTTAAAGTTTGTTTTCCTAGAAACCCTTTACTAGTATAGATGTTAATGAAAAAAATGTGGTTTGAAATAATAGTAAGACAGGTAATTTAAATTAGATTTATAAATAAACTAAGATTTTTTTCTTTCTTATTCATGCAAAGTATATTTCATGGAATAGGGAAAATCATCAATGTTCTAAACACATTCTAGATCTTTTCCTCTTAGATACAGATGGACGTTCTCATTAATTCTTCGTAGTTTCATAAATTTACAATGGAAATCTTCCACAATAAAAATCTTCCCAATGGAGTCTAGCCTTGTTGCTCTGAATCTAGCAACAACTGAGCTGATGAATCATTAGACAGCCTTGTGTAAGAATGGCATTTCTTACAAAAATGAATTTCTACTTAACTGAACTGTATCATTTTATTTTAGTCAGTTTGGTGTAATTCTTTCTAATACTTATTTCACGTAACTTTGGTAGGGACTCCTGGTTGTCATTATGGACAAACTTCATTATATTCTTTTTTAACTTTTAAGTTCAGGCTTCTTTTCTCACTGTCACACTCTTTTTTGTGCTTCAAGCCCTTTTGGTTTGAGGATTTACTAACAGATGATACTTCATTAAGTAATGAGGTTATAAAATAGAGTACACAGATGACTATTTTGGGTGTTTCTTGCTTTTTGTTTGTATTCTGTAATTTTGATTTCTGGAGTATTAAACTTGGTAGAAATTCATCCCCTGCTAAAGAATAGTATTCTTTCTGTTACGCAGATTCCTTTCAGAGTGAAATGCTGAGAAGTCAATGTGCAATAATTCAGACTCTGTGTTTGAAAGAAATTGGCAAAGATACAAAATTTAATATTTCTTGCCATTATACAATGGGCTCTGGTCAATACTCTCCTCCATTGCCTGGTTAATTTGCAGCTCCTCCTTTTCACAGTGGAATCTCCCTTCCTACCATTTACAGCTTGCTTTCACTAACAAAATACAGCAGAGGTAATGTTGGCGAGTTAAGGGCCCAGGTTGGTTTCCAGAGGCTTTGTGTGCTGCTTCTCTTCCTCTCTCTTTCCGGACCCTGTACTATAGGAGAACAAGCCTGGGCTAGCTACCTAGATAATGAGAAGCACATGGCTGAGTTCCTGCCCAGTTGCTCTAGCTGACAACCAGCCAATCCCATGAGGCAGAGCCACCCTTGCTGATCCACAGTTCATTATTTTGCCTGAGTCCAGCTGAAGCCAGAAGGATGAACCAGCTGAGGCTTGCTGAAAACCACTGATCTTTTTATCGCCTCCACAGTTTTGCCTTTTTCAGAATGTCATATAGTTGCAATCATAGCCTTTTAAAATTGGCTTCTTTCACTTAGTAATATATTTAAGATTTCTCTGTCTTTTCAGACTTGATAGCTCACTTCTTTTTAACATTAAAGAATATATTTCATTATCTGGATGTGCCAGTTTACTTACCCATTCACCTACTGAAGGGCATCTTGGTTGCTTCCAAGTTTTCATAACTATAAATAAAGCTGCTATAAACATCTTTGTGCAGGTCTTTTGTGAACATAAGTTTTCATATTTTGGGGGTAAATACTAAGGAGCATGGCTGGTTGGTCGTATGGTTAGAATATTTGTAGTTTCGTAAGAAACTTTCAAACCATTTTCCAAAGTGCCTGTACCATTTTTCATTTCCACTAGCACATTATGAGGGTTCGTGTTGCTCCACATCCTTGTCAGCATTTGCTATTGTTAATGTTCCATATTTTGGCTATTGTAATAGATATATAGTAGTATCTCATTATTTTGATTTACATTTCTCCAATGACATGATGAGGAACGTCTTTTTATATGTTTATTTTCCATCTGCGTATGTTTTTTGTAGAGGTATCTTAGGGTCTTTGGCCCATTTTTTATTTGGCTTGTTTGTTTTCTTATTGTTGAATGTTAAGAGTTATTTGTGTATTTTAGGTAATAGTCTTTTACCAGATGTATCTATTGCAAATATTTTCTCCCAGTCTCTGGCTTGTGTTCTTATTCTCTTGACATTATCTTTAGCAGGGAAGGAGTTTTTAAATTTAATGAAGTTCAGCTTAGCCATTACTCTTTTCATGGATTGTGCTTTTGGTGTTGTATCTAAAAAAAGTATCACTATACTCAAGATTATCCAAGTTTTCTCTAAGAGTTTTATAGTTTTGTATTTTACATTCAGGTCTAAGATCAATCACATTACCTTTGGTTCTTTGCCGAAGATCAGGTGATATATTTATGTGAGTCAATCTCTGAGAACTCTATTCTATTCTATTAATCTGTCTATTCTTTCACCAATACCACACTATCTTGATTACTATAGCTTCATAGCAAGACCTGAATAGAAGGACTGAAGTGTCAGTCCTTCAACTTTGTTCTTCTTCTTCAACATTGTATTGGTTATTCTGGTTTTATTCCCTCTGCTCCATATAAACTTCAGAATCAGTTTGTCATTTATCTATTTTTAAAAATTGCTGAGATATATATTGAAATGTGTTAAATGTATAGATCAAGTTAAGAAGAACTGACATTTTGATAATATTTAGCCTATCCATGACCATGAACTTTTTCTCCATCTATTTCGTTCTTTGATTTCATTCATTAGTGTTTTGTAACTTTCCTCATAGAAATCTTATACATATTTTGTTAGATTTATACCTAAGCATTTCATTTCTGAGTACTGATGCAAATGGGATTGTGTTTTTAATTTCAGTCTAATGCTCTCCCAATGGAGCTATTTCAGCTCCTTTTTATGTTTTTAATTTCAAATTCCACTTGTTTATTAGTAGTATAGAGAGAAGCAATTGAATTTTGTATGTTAACTTTGTATCTTGCAACCTTGTTATAAATGCTTATTAGTTCCAGGTTTTTGTTGATTCTATTTTTCTATTTAGGTGATAATGTCATCTGTGAAGACAGATAATTTTCTTTTTTCTCAATCTGTACCTTTAATTTCTTTTCTTGTTTTATTGCATTTGCTGCAACTTACAGTACAATCTTGAAAAGAGGTGGTGAGAGGGGACATCCTTAGATTACTTCTGGTCTTAGTGGAAAAGCTTTGAGCTTCTCACCATTAAGTAGGATGTTAACCATAGGTGTCTTATAGATACCCTTTATCAAGTTGAGAAAGTTCCCCCTCTATTTCTAGTTAATTGAAAGGTTTTTTTTTTTTAATCATGAATGGGTGTTGGATCTTGTCAAGTGCTTCTCCTGCATTTATTGATGTGATTATGTATTTTCTTTTAGCCTGTTAATGTGATGGATTACATTAATATATTTTCAAATGTTGAGCCAGCTGTGCATTCTGAGAAAATATCTTTCATGGTTATGTATAATTCTTTTTATACATTGTTCAATTTGACTTGCTAATATCTTGTTGAGAATTTTTGTGTATTTGTTCATGACAAATATTGGTCTATAATTTTCTTTTCTTGGAATGTTTTTTCTGGTTTGGGTATTAGGGTAATGTTTGCCTCACAGAATGAGGAAAGAAAGTGTGTTTTTAAAAAATCATCTCTATTTTACACTTAAAAAACAGAGAGTAAATGAAAGTAAAAGGTTTGTTCAAGATTAGAGGATAAGTTGACAACAATGCATTTAAATTTTTTGGTAGAGAAACAGTCTTCTACCTTTAACTTTTTGGAAGTGAGAAAAAGAGCTACTATGAGTCTTGGATTCAATAATAACCTCAAAAACTTTCACTTGCGAATATGCAAGGTAACACTGTCATTACTCCTTCATGTCATCTTTCTCTAATTTTCAGCCCAAGAGTGTGACACAGACTACTGGTTATTCTCAACAACTTGGAGTTATTTCCCCCAAATTTGTCATACTCCCTAAAGGCTTACCCCAACGTGCATGAAGTTTGGCACAGCCATTGTCTTTACCAGTAACTGCATAGTACAAGCAAGGACAGCTCCCAGTAGGCCTTAAGCATGGTTCTAGTGAATAAATCACTCAAATTGCCACCAACGTGGGAAAACATTCTTCTTCCACTGTTTACTTGCTTTTATCTACCCATTTATTTCAATAATGATTTTGTTTCCTTTCAAATATTTGTCTCCAATTTTCTTCATTAAAAGATACTTACATCCGGACTTGAGTTTGAGATGCACTCTTTCTCTACTCATACCAATGCTGATCACAAATTCCTAGGTCAGTGAAAGTTTTAACCCTTAATTACTCTCACTATGAAAAAAAAACAATGTTACAATGTTTGATCTTGATATCATTAGTATAGGAATTACACTAATAGAAATTAACCTTCTGGTCTACTTTTATAATCCTTCCCTAGAGACTTCTTTTATGAGGTCATTATCAATCTTCCCTTGCCAAGAACAAGTTTTTATTTACATAGCTGAACTCTTAAACAAGTTAATTGAAAATAATTTGAGCAGATAAGGTTTGAGTTCTCTCATTCCAACATTATTTTAAAAAGTATTCAATTGCCAATGTGAATTCTGTTTTCTTTCTGTCTGACTTTATTTTTGTGATGTTGAGAGAGAAAGAATGAAGATTACTTCATGTGTGCTCTTTTTTTATCCTTTTAAAATACACTCATGATCATTACTTTCCTGGTGCCATGACATTTTTGTCAGTCAAAGAATTTCCATTTTTATTGATTTATACAAAATTAATATCCTTAGTGAAAAAAATGACTGCCTAGTAAGTTTTGAGTTTATTTTCCTTGCCTTTTTCTGAAGATGGGTACCATGTTGCTGGGATCCATTCTGCCAAAAAAATTTTTTAAAATCATTGTAAGGTAATTAAGTTTCTTGACTGATTTTCTTGATAGCATAAGGCATTTATCATTCAGATTCACTGAGTAATATATGTCCAAGTTTTCTAAACATATTTTCACTTACCTTTTGTAATTAGCACTTTAAAAGTTTTCTTTAGTTCTTAATTATATCTTTGTTACACTTGCTAAGGACATATTATGAAAAGAGTCGATTTTCCCTGCTATTTTAGAGTTATTATGTCCTATTGGTTATTATAGGCTTTACATTATTGCAATGTGTTTTGCCTTTGGTTTGAAAATACAAAAAAAAAGTGTGTTTGTGTGTGTGTGTGTGTGTGTGTGTGTGTGTGTGTCTGTGTGTGTTTAGCACAATCTATAACAAGTTAAATTAGGTATTTGGAGAATGAAGATTTTGTTTCCTTTTTAAAAACATTATGTAATTACATTTTATTTATATCTTGTTAAATAAAGAGATCATTAAACAAGTTCAGCTGCTAAAGCTTTAGCTCATTCAGCTTCCATTTTAAACACATCTTACTACTAGTCAAAGCAAGATGGTTAACTCCAGTATCCATCCTGAAAATCTTTTTCTTCTAACCTACCATTTCCCTCAGAAAGGTCAGGCCTAAGTAATGAGATTTTAATTCTTTATAATTCCTAGGTAATTTTTGTCTCAATGAATTTTTTTTGTTTTTGTATATTAATTTCTTTTGCCCTTAGTTATTGTCCATATTTAATTGTCATATTTTCATTTAAGTACATTCTGCTATGGTAAAAATTCCAAATTTAATAGATGTCTGCAAAATTGTATTTTTACTTTTGATCTTCTTATAAGTATCAAAGATGAAAAAGCCAGACTAGTTAAACTTGTCAGGACAGATTTTAATCAGTACTACACTATTGCTGAACTCAACTTTGATTTGGCATTTTAAAGGGAGAATGAGGAAATAGGGGAGAGACTGAGCAAGGGCTAGATAGAGTCAGGGAAGTGAAAAATCACAAAAAAAGTAGAAAGAGAGGTTTGGTCCATGTGAAACCCATGTAGGTTTATTAACTAGCCCATATAAAAGTTAGAATCTTACTCTCTCACAGAGGCTGGGAAATAAGGGCCTTATCTTCAGCTGTTGGCTGCACCAAATAACCAATTATTTTGGCAGCCTTGAGTTTTCTGAGGCAGGCACTTTAGGGTGGAGCTGGGATCATCCTAGGAATGTGGTCTGGAGTTGTTAAAAACAATGTTAGTTTTTGTTCAAGTCTTTGTAGGCCAAGGTTGAGACCAAGTCAAGAAGAATTTGGTCAAGGAGAGCCTTTGTCATGAGTTTGTGCATTGTAGGTGCCAACGTCTGAATACATAAGTCTGATTTTCACATGTGAAGTAATAACTTCCAAAAGCTTCTACTAATCCTTATTATCAGTAGCTATATTAATTTCTAACTCGCCAGCTTTGAATAAAGAGTCTGTGGCCACTCTTCAATTCTAGTAATATTCTAATATCTGGCCTTGGCAGACCAATTTGGATTACTGGACAAGATTTCTTCCCTCTTGGAGTCACAGCTTCAGCCCCTTTTTGCCTGCAAGTCAAAGACAGGCTTCACCCAATGATTTTATTTTTCATTAAGGCTCTATCCTTCCATTTCTATTTTCCCAAGCAATTCTTGGTATTAGCCCTTTCTCGTCCATTATCTCCTTCCTCTCCTGTACTAGCTCCTACCTGGTTTCTCCTGCTTGTGCACGCACAGCTCCTGGCTGGTGTGTGGTCCAATTCTCTCATATTGAGGATGAATTTCACCTCTCACAACTTCTCTCAGAATTAACAGTTTAAATAAAAACAAATAAAAAAGTAAAACTAAAAATAAAACTAACAACTTAATATCTACCCTCATAGACCATGACCTCAACTTGTCAGCCAGTCTAAAGGCTCCTTTCCATGTTTGAGTCATTATATTTTCTTTGCAGACAACACAGGAATACATGACTGCTTTGTCCAGTTTTCATGGAAGCCTGAGAAACTCTCAATTCCTTCAATTATTCACTGAAAAAATATGTACTGATGAGCTACTGTAGGCCTAGTATTTCGATGTGAGTTAAACATAGCCCTTTTCTCTTCTGAGTGTTACCTCAGTCACCTCACACCTCAATTTTTCAAGTTGGTGCAGGCCTGAGTCCTGTTTGCCAGAGTTCTTATAGTATATGGAACACTCAGAGTGAAGTTCTCTGAACTGAGGTGTTTCGTCTCCATAAGTGTCACCTGCCCACCTGCTCTTGGCATTTTGTCACTCTGTGAAGCAACTGCAGGTGCTGGATTAATATGGCCTGTTCTTTCAGATTTTCTTGTGAACCTTCTGTTTTACTTTCTTAATTTCTTGTGTCTATGCCCAGTCCCACAGTGGTATCCTTTTATTCTCTTCACACTTGTCAGTGTCCTATGGTTCCTCAGAAATAGATGCTCTGTGACTGTATGCTTGCACCAACAGCTGGTTACTGCCCGGCTTTCATGGTCACATTCTCAGTTTGTGTAAACTGAAAATGTGGAACACTCATTAGTCAGGTACCTAAAAAATACTCATGTGCAGAAGGTGACTCTCATTGTCATTTTAGGACCTGTAGCTTTCACTATTTATTCTTATCAAGGTTGTTTGTTAGTGGGGCTTGGATCTCTGGGTGTCACTGCTTCTTACAGAGAATCAGAGCAATTTGTGGTGGAGTCATTCCTTCCCTGGCAATTAGGAAGGACTATGTGGCCTGTGAAATTTTCAATACCTATTTGATGGTAGGTAGGAGGCTCAGAGTGGCATACAAGAACATTAACATTTCAGAATTTTGAAAGGAACATTATTTTCATAGATACTATGGGATGAAAAATGAATTAGGTATACTTTTATGCACATGCTAGGTTTTTAATGCTATTCTATAACAGGAAAGTACTATTTGTGATAAAGAATAAAGTAGTACAAGATGAAAAAGTTAATGTTGCTTGGGAAGGAGCAAAATGTGGTAAAATCCTGAAACTTTCTAGAAATTATATCTTGCTTTGAATGTTGCCAAGAAAACTTGAATTAGTTCTAAACTCTGTTGCTTTTGGCAAATGTCTGTGGTACAAGGATGTAATGGCCTATACGGTACTACATGGATTAGTCTGGGGGTTTTCTGACTGCCCCATCCTTCTGAGCCTTCCTCTGCCACATACTTACACTAACATGCTTGCTAGAGAATTCTAGGTTAATCAGTGATCAGTGAGAAGAATTGGAACTAATCTTTGGGTTGCAACAAAGGTGTATGAGTGCCCTTTCAATCGATCAATCTCTCTCTCTCTCTCTCTCTCTCTCTCTCTCTCTCTCTCTCTCCATGATCTTAAGGAAGGGTAAAAGCTGAACACTATATGTGGTTCATGCTTTAATTCTTTTTAATCCACTCTCTTTGGCCCTTTGGTCACACCTCAAACATGGTGGTGGTGTGTGTATGTAGGTGTGTGGGTTTGTGTGTGTGTGTGTGTGTGTGTGTGTGTGTGTGTGTATTAAGCCAAGGTTTGTAGCAAAGAAATTAGCCTTGCCCAAATTAAGGTATGGCCTTTGCCCTCAGCTCCTTGGAAGGTAATCTCTAAACCATTGGAAAATCCCAACTGATGATAAAAGTATTTTTGTTTTTCTGGGATCCTTGGGCCATGCCAGGTAGTCTGAGAGTGTGGGGGCTTTAGGTCACAGGGTTATCATCTCCATCTCCTGAGGGGCTAGAAACTTAAGCTCAGCCATATGGATGATCAACCATGTCTATGTGATGAAGCCCCAACTTTGGACACTAATTCCCAGGTGATCTTCCTTGCTTGGCAATCGTCTGTGTGTTGTCACACATTGTTACCAAGAAAGTTAATGCTATCAGTAACTCCAGTAGGAGAGGACAACTAGAAAGTCTGTGTTTGGAATTCTCCTGGACCTGTCCGATGTCTCTCTTCTCTTGGCTGTTTTTAATCTGGATCCTTTCATTATAACACTATGTAACTGTAACAGCTATCACTGAGTCTGTGAGTCCTAGGAAATCATTGAGCCTAAAGGTGGTCCTCAGACACCCAATCATGCAATAGGTGTCAGAAGTCAGGGTGGTCTTGTGAACCGTTCCCAAACTTCACATAAAAGTTTTGTGCTTCTAAAGTATTTTGGTCTGTACTGACAATACTTGAGCAATACTTAGAAAAACTTAATCTGAGTAGTAAAAGTATTGGCATTTTGTTGTATAGCTCAAGACATATCAATGATAAAAGAATTAAAAAATTTGTCCCTGACATTTTTCTTCTTACATATAACTTTCCTAAGAGAGTAATTTATGTTATGGAATAACCCACGAGATTTCTATTTCTATATTTTATACTAGTGAATTTACCAATATCTTCACACTGAACCTGCCTTACCAAAATCTTTATTAATCTAGATTATCAAATTGAATGGAACCAATTGTTTCTCTTCTAAGCACGAACAGCATAAAATGAAAAACTGCAGGAAAGAAAATTTATCACTTTGGTTATGGGCATTATTGGATCTATGTTCTCAAATGATTTCTTCAGGGTTCAAGTTTTTTTAATTTCTTGGCTCTGCCTCCTATTTCATTGTCTTTATTCTCAGATTTCATGTGGTGGATCCCCAAAACCTTGGGCTCATATATTCTCATTTTAGTAGATCCAAGAATATGCTTCTTTTTCAATGTTCTTAGAATAAACCTTATGTAGCTGACAGACTATGACTAGATCACATACCCACACTTGAACCCATCCTTGTGGCCATATGAGCCTTATTCTGACAGTTCCTTCATGAGGTATGCACCTACCATGGTACTGAAGATGTATTAGAAGTGAGAGATGCATAGTTTTCCATAGATAGTTGAAAGTATTACAGTGAAAAGAAGAGAAATAGATGTGGGAAACTGTTTTCCTACCCCCATCCCTAAGAAAAAAAAATACCCACAAGTACTCAGTAAAATAAAAAAATATTTTTCTCAATATGAAGTATTATTGTAATTGAAAATAACTTTGCCACTGTGATTAAGAGGAAAATCTACTTTAGAGTAAAACTGGGGGAAATTTTTTTATTATCTACCTCTACGAAAATAATTTTACTTAGCAAGTTTTAAAACTTCAAGGTTTTTTTTTTTTTGGATTATTGCACAGCCTTTCAATGATTTACATTATAAAACAAAGCATAGCCATTAACATATATTGTAACCTACACAATGCAAATTTACAAAAGGTGACTGTAATATGGAACATGATATGATACATTGGGTTTAGTCAGACACACTGGATTCGTGTTCTGCTTCACCCATTTGCTTGCTGAATGACCTCGGGCAAGTTACACAATCTCTCTGAACCTTAGCTTTCCTATGGGTAAAGGAGAGACAGCCATATCTACCTCAGAAGGGTGCACTAATAACATTATAGATGTTGAGAAACTTCATGCTAAGATTGGAATAACCCTGGTCTTCCTTTTGGTCCTGTCATTTTTTTTTCTGTTTGTCCTTCTCAAACAGACTTCTCAAATCTGCCTTGATCCTCCCTTTCTTGTCATTAAAAGACCAGTTAACTAGAGGTTGACTAAGTCAGAGAAGTTTATTATTTTGCAGATAACATGTTCCTCCTTCCCCAGATTTGCTACTCACCAAGAAAAGTGATACCCCGCCCCCGCCACACTGTACCCATTCCTGCAATCTAAGGCATTTTTTGTTTGAAGGAAAAAAATACATTGAAATCAAGATATTAAAACAAAGCTACTACTAATTAAAATAACATGAGGAACACCTTTTATGGTTTATGTGTCCATTCAAATCTCAAAAAAATAACATCCTTGACGTAGATACTATGATTTGTCATAGAACCACTTAATGTTTATTTCAGAAAGGACCTAAATGATAATCTGGTTCAAGTATCTCATTTTATAGATAAGAAAACTGAGGCCCAGAAAGGTAAAGAGGTTTTTCTCACATGGAAGATCTGTTACGGATATTGTTGAGACCAGAATCCTGTTGAAGACTTCAGTATTTATTCCATGATCTTATGAATACATACTTTCTGGCAACCCCTGTTCCCCACTTCTGGTCCCATCTTGATCTGAGTGATTATCGTTCCAGGAAGCATCATATTTAGGCTTCTTGAAAGGTGGTTACATTTTTGTGAGCTGGTGGGCAGTAGTAGCATCTCTTTTCCTTTTCTCTGCTCACTCTACCTCCCACGCATGGGCTCAAGTGTCAGATAATTTTCCAGATAATCTAGACAAAGAAAAGGTTTACCTCTACTGGACCTTTTTATTCTAATAGTGTCTCAAGATGTAATGGATAGAACCAAGATTTGCTTATGTGGTGTGTGTATAATCCTTATCTTTCTTTGAATAGTGTCTTTCCTATATTTAACAAGTAACTAATAATTACTCTCATCTGATGTTATTGTTGTGCAGATTAAATTGTACACACATGGATGCACATTAAAGTTATAAAACAATTTGATAATGTTAAATATGTGATGATATGTGAAGTGAAGGCTGAATCTTTCCATTAAGCTTGAGAAAATTCCATTTATCATTTTTTGAAGTGGCAGCGTTCTATGTAGTAGGTACCCAGAGTTGTATAAATTACCCCTTCATCTCTCTTGACCCTAAAAGTATGCCACCATCCCCACCTCTCATTATTAATCTCCACTTTTATGAAAAGGAAGAGAGAAGAGGAGACAGATGATTTCCATCTATCAATCACCCTGCTGCTCAGTCTGGACAAATTGAGCAGCAAGGTAATGAAAAGTGGGGTTTAATAAGAAACCTTGTTCTCAACCTTGCCCTGAAAACCTTACATATCCTTCACATATCTCATCATAAGTCATGATGAGAGAAAAGCCTACCTTTTTGATTCTGTATTATTGAATCACATGAGTGTGAAGAGGAAGGTCCGAGAAAAATAATTTTTAAAAAGATAATAAAATGGAAAAAAAACTAAGTGGGGTAGACTGAGAAGGTGAAGTTAGACACCAGTAGCTGGGCCATCAGCAGCGCTGATTCAGCCCTGTTGCTTCTGCCCCAGGCTTGGAGTAAGGAAAGCTTTGAAAACTCTTCTTCACACAGATGCAGCACATCTGTCTGTCATATGGTTCTTTGTCCTGGGGAAGCCCCTCTGACAGGCTATTCTCATCCTCCTTATTAACAGAAGCATCATTAGTGGGAGAGCAGTAGATGAGCTTGTTGCTTTAGGAGCAGCCCTTTTGTAGTAGTTTTATCTCCTGTGAGTCATCCTGATGGTAAGAATTTATTTGGCAGCTCATATGAAATCGAGACACATCTATGAGCAGATTTCTTTTATATAAAAATGGCTGGCGGGAGCAGATGTACCCCACATAAATAAAAATTTATTTTTCATGTGACTGTTCTTAGCAATTAAGCATGAGGGAACTCAGGGAAAGAGCATTTTGGAGAATAAGGCTGTGCCTTATTCATCTCCTGCATCACTCACACAGGCTGGAGCACAAGCTTAGAGGCAAGGTCTGTTTCGCCTTATGATTTCTTTCCTAGCCTGTGTGACTCTGTGCAGGCTGTTGAAAAAAGCACAGACCCAAGGACAAACTGCCTGATACTGACCTGCTCTATGATCTTGAATAAACCTGTCTCTTCTGAGAATTTTGCATCAGTTTCTGTGTGTGTGTGTGTGTGTGTGTGTGTGTGTGTGTGTGTGTGTGTGTAAAATAAGATTTTACTAGGAAATTGCAAAGTCCCTTCCAGTGATAATATTTTATAGGTCCTTCGTTGGGTCATAATTTTCTCCTCCTCCTCCTCCTCATCATCATCATTATAACCATGGCCATTTCTTCAACTCCCACATGTACCAGGCATTGTACTATAAGTTTTATACACATTATCCTATTTTATCCTCACTTCAACCTTACAGGTCTGTCTTATTATTATTATTTCACAGGTAAAGAAACTGATTCTCAGAGAAGTTGCATAACTTGCTCTTGATTACTTAGCTATGAAGAGGCAGAGTCAGGAGATCAAACCCAAATTCTTTGATTCCAAAAACCAAGGTGACTACCTAAAGGAAGAAAAGTTCTCTTACAACAATAGATTCATTTTTTAAATTCATCACTGATTTCTGAAGATCTTTCAGTCCAATCAATTTAAAATCTAATGAAGGCCATTGTATTTTTGAATCAGGGAAAAATGGCTTTCTTAACTATCTCTGTTAGCTAACCTGAAAAAGGAAACTAATGATATTATATATCATAATTTGATGAGATGAACTCAAGTAGACAAAGTAAGAAAGCACACAACAATTTATAGTTCTTTTCTCCCCTCTTAATTAAGAATAAGGCCTTAAGAAAGAAATCTCTGAGTAATTTCAATGGGGTTTTGAATCATCTTTTATGAGTGTTGATGAATGAGATGATTTATACTGTAGCAAGTTCAATCTAAACTCAAATATGATCTAGACATGGCTCTCAAATCAATAGCAACACATTTTTTGAGGGATTGTATATATTCTCTGAAAGTCTTATGGACACAACTAGAATGCGTAGGAGGAAGCCAGAGATGTCAGCTCAATAAAATAAACAATTTTCTATTTTGAGCTGTTCATACTGAATAAAGGCTTCAGATATAGTGATTCTTCTAGTCTATCACTCTAACTCTTCAAATGTCATAGGGAAGATGTGGTTCCTTGGGTGGGGTTGCCCCTGAAGAACTTTATTAACCCTCTCAGTGGTAGGACCTAATGCTTTTGTAGATTTCACAATTCTACATAGATTTCATGGACATTATGGAGGAGTCAAATATCTCAGATTGAATTTTTAAATTTATTTTATTCTACATTCAGTTCTGTGTAGAGTGTTTTTGTATACCAGGCCTTGGTCTAGGCACTAGAGATATGGTGTGAGTGAAATACATTCCTTCTCTTTGATAAACTCATAGTCTAATGAGGGACAGATCCATTCAAATATAAATGCAATTAAATATGACTCACACCATATTATAAGGTATAATGAAGTGTACAAAGCTTAGGTAATCAGTGCTCTTTGTTTGGGGTTTAATGTGCCTTTTTGTTGTTGTTGTTGTTGTTACTTTGGCGTAATATCTGTGGTTTTGAACACCCTTCATTGGCCACTTGCTTTTTCTAAATTGACTCTGAATATCTTCTCTGCAAAGTATAATCAAGGTTGTATAGAGTTTAGGCCCACTGCAAAATTATAGGAAACAGACTCCAAGACTACCCTCACCTTTGACACCAATTGCAAGTTCAGTGGATTCTCAAAAATACCCTCAGTTTTGAGTAGGAAAGACTCAAAAACTCAATGAAAGTTGGTAAACTCATTGTTATGGTTTATTACAAGAGAAGGACACAAATTATAATCAACTAATAGTAGAAGCACCTAAAACAGAATTCAGAAGCACCAAACGTGAAACTCGCATTGCCTTCACTCCATGGAATCCTAGATGCACTAATATCTTATCAGTAATGTGTGACACTTTCCAACTCATCCTATGAGGCCAGCATTACCCCAAAATCAAAACTAGGAATATAAATTACAAAAAAAAGGAAAGTTACAAATCAATATCTCTCCTACTAATGGATGCCAAATTTCAATTAAATTGGCAGATCAAATCCAATAATATATAAAAAAGAATCATACACTTGAAATTTATTTCAAGTATGCAAGGTTGGTTCAATATTCAAACATCAGTTATTAGAATCTATCATGTCAATAGGGAAAAGAAAGAGAAGGAAAAAGAGGAGTAGAAAAAGAAACAGAAAGAGAAGGAAGAAGGGGAGGAGTAGGTGTCATCAATCAATGGAGAAAAAGCATTTGACAAAATACATCACTCATTTAATATACAAAATGTTAGCAAACTAGGAATAGAGAGGATATTCCTTAATTTCTTTTTAAAAATCTGCAAACACTGACAACACTAAATGCTGTCTGGCAAGGATGTGGAGCAACAGGAAACTCTTATTCATTGCTAGTGAAAAAACAAAGTGAGCCACTTTGGAAGACAATGTGGCAGTTTTAAAAATTAAACAGAATAGAGATTCCAGAAATAAATCCACACCTATGTAGTCCATTAATCTACAATAAAAAAGGCAATAATACACAATATTCTTAGGAGTAAATATAGTCTCTTCAGTAAATTCTGTTGGAAAAATTGGACAGATACATGCAAAAAAAATGAAGCTAGACTACTTTCTTACAGTATTTACAAAAACAAATTCAAAATGGATTAGAGACATAAATGTAAAATATATCGCTAAATTTAAAACCTGAAATCATAAAATCCCTACAAGAAAATGTAGGCAATAAACTCTTTGACATCGGTCTTAGTGATATATTTTAAATATGTCTCCTGGAGCAAAGAAAACAAAAGCAAAAATCAGTAAATGGTGCTATATAAACTAAAAGTTTTTTTTACAGTGAAGGAAACCATCAACAAAACAAGCAAACTTCTAAATGGAAGAAGATATTTGATAAGGATATATTTGATGAGGGATTAATATTCTAAACATATAAAGAATTCATACATTTCAATAAAAAAAAACAAAAATTCAATGAAAAATTGAGAAGAGGACTTGAATGGATGTTTCTTCAAAGAGGACATACAGAAGGCCAGCAGACACAGGAAAAGATGCTCAACATTACTAATTATCAGGGAAATGTGAATTTGAACAATAATAAAATGTCACCATACACCTGGCACAATGATTATTATCAATAAATCAACACAGCAAGTGATGGAAAGAATGTGGAGAAAAGAGAATCCTTGTGCATTGTTGGTGGGATTGTCAATTGGTGTAGCCACTATGGAAAACAGTGGAGGTTTCTCAAATAATTAAAACTAGAACTACCTTATAATCCATCAATTCCACTTCTAGGCATTTAGCCAGAGAAATTCAAAACAGTACTTCAAAAAGATATATGTATTCCTATGTTCATTGCAGCACTATTTACAATATCCAAAATATGGAAGCAATCTAAGTGTCCATGGGTAGAGTAATAGATAAATAAGGTGTGGTACATATATACAATGGAATATTAATGAGCCATTAAAAAAATGAAATCTTGTCATCTGTGACAACATGGATTTATGCTAAGTGAAATAAGTCAGTCAGAGAAAAACAAATACAAGGTATTATGCATACAAGGTATTATGCTAAGTGAAATAAGTCAGTCAGAGAAAAACAAATACCACACAATCTCACTTACATGTGTAATCCAAAAAACAAAATAAGCAAACAAGCAAAACAGAAACAAAGTCATAGATACAGAGAGCAAATCAATTGTCACCACATGAGCGAGGGGTTTGGGTGATGAGTGAAAAAGATGAAAGGGATTATAAAGTAAAAATTTTTAATTATAAAAATAGTCATAGGGATGTAAAGTCCAGCATAAGAAATATAGTTAATAATGTTATAATAACTATGTATAGTGCCAGATGGGTACTAGACTTATTGGGGTGATCACTTTGTGAGGTATACAAATGTCTAAGTACCATGTTGTACACCTGAAACTAACATAATATTGTATGTCAATAATAATTGAAAAGTAATAATGAAAAACCAAAGTGTACTCTTACTATATGATATAGTAATCATGCCCCTAGGTATTTACCCAAATGAATTGAAAACATGTCCACACGAAAACCAGCACACAAATCTTTATAGCAGCTTTATTCAGAATTGCCAAAAATTAGAAATAACCAAGGTGTCCTTTAAAGGTTAGTAGATAAGTTGTGGTACAGCCATAGGATGGCATATCTTTCACCGCTAAAGAGAAATGAGGTATTATGCTACAAAAATAAGTGAAAGAATCTTAAAAGCATAGTGATTAGTGAAAAAAAGCCAAATTGTAAAGGCTACATTCTGCATAATTCCAGCTTTATTACATTCTGGAAAAGGTAAAACTATGGTGAAAGTTAAAAAATCAGTCATTACAAGAGGTTCAGCAGTGGGAGAGACTATATGACACTGTAATGATGGATACACATCATTGTATTTGTCAAAACAATTTAACTTTTTTTAGAGTGAACCCTAATATAAACTACGGAGTGTAGTTCATAATGATGTATCTATTGTTTCATCCATGGTAAAAATAAAAAAAATGTACCACAGTAATGCAAGATGTTAACAGCAGAAATTGTGGGCATGGAAGAGAACATGTATATGGGAAGTCTTTGTGCTAACTGCTCAATATTTCGTAAACTTAAAAATTAAAGTCAATTAACTTTTTTAAAGCATGGTAATTAAAATTGTTGTTGGTCTCATTTTTTTCCAGGTAACAAAATTTGTGATGGCTTTTTAAAATAAGTAGAGGCTTTTTGGCATTGTTTGGTTGATCTTACATGGATGCTCCATGGTGTAGTATCAGACATCTGTAATGTGTTTAGCAATGAAAATTTTATAGAATGTCTAATAATTTGAACTATGCATTCATTGATACTCACACATCAGGTCATCATTGTAACCCAAAGCAGTTATGGTAAGTATCAACCCCATAATGACAACTAAGCATGATGGTAAATGTCAGAAGGCCTACAAGGATGATGCTAATCTGTTGTGTCCAATAGTTTAAAGAGCATTTTAGTCACTTATTTATAACTACAGAAAACAAAACAATGTTACCACCCTGGAAACTTTCTCTCAATTAAATCTACAGACATGCACCCTACTTTTTACTAATAGATTTTTGAAAGTTTTGTAAATGAGACAACCTCAATAATTAAACATATGTGACAGCCTGCTGAATTGTGATAAGGGAAGAGTTAATCAAAAAAGCCTGAAAATCAGACAAAGGATGTCTTTACCTCAGTAATGTTTAACTAAAGCAAAAAGGCCTAGTTCCCGGAACCCTGAACCTCCTCCCGTTAATCATAAACTTAACAATGTAACAATGAGCTTGTGCGCTAACTGCCAATTTTAGCTTGTGTCACCGTACTTGCTTGCCTGGCATGATAAAAAATCAATTGTATATAAGCTAGATATGATTCTTATTTGGTGCTGCTCCTAGCAAGGACAGCCACTGGCTAATAAACAGTCTTTAAGAGCATACTTGGTTTGATCTTTTCAATATTGGCCACAACGCATAGAAGCTGTAATCTTGGACTGTGCATAGTACATAATATTTTAAAGTTATTTTTAGTTGTCTGCCATGACGAAGTAACAGCTTGAGCCAAAGCCGACCCTTAAGTTATTTTTAAAGAGTTTTCAAAACCAGTCATGAAAATTGACTAGCTTATTTTCAAAGGCCTAAGCTCTAATGTATTCTTGAAAATACATTAATTGGAAAGAAAAGTGTAGTTGAATCCAAATAGAGAGTCTAGAAATTTATCATTATCTGGTAAATTGTGAATCACAATCAGAGAAACAAATGATCACATAAAAACATCTAAAAAAGGAGACTTGAAATAATTATTTTTGCTTCTTCTCAAGAAGCAAAAGACCACAAAATTATTAACTTAATAAACATTTAGAAATACCACTATTTGAAAATAATGATTTTAGAAGTTGTTGAGAGTCCAATAAATAAGGTAAATTGAATGTTAATAAAACAGACAAATTAGTCAGACATGAATATATAATAATTAATAATAATTATCTATAAATCATACATATAAATTCATTCTTAATCAAACATTTACCAAGTACATAGAGGTAATGGAAATTAAGAAGAGTGCTGGGGGGATCAACAATAACAATAGTGACACCAGTAGCTGTCATTTGTCAAGTGCCTTCTATGTGCCAGGCACCGCACAGATATTCTCTATCTCATTTTATCTATATTCTTCAGTTAAAGTTGAGAGGATTAGAGAAATTAAGTATTTACCAGATGTTCAGATCTACTTGCAGAGCAGGTAACTAAATTATGATCTGTTTTCCTCAAAAGACGCTCAAATACATCATAGTACTTCTCATACATAGTCATAGAAGACAAACATGTTTTCCTTCAAAGATCAATCATCATAAAGGATAAGTAGATGTAATAATAGTTACAAACAATGTAATATTTGCTACAATACAGGGATATATGCAACCTAATAGCAGTAGAGAAAAGGAAGCTTCTAACAGCCTTATGTGGTCCACCGCCAGAGCAAGTGTTGACAGTTATTTCTATTTGGAAGGCGAGTCAAGGGTATGGATGTAGTTAAGTAAAGAGAACAGAAAGAGTAAAATACCATTGCATTAGGGAAGTGCATATGATTTAGTGATGTTTTAGCTTACAGTGAATTATTAGAATTGACAAGGAACTATGCTAGTGGAATAAACAGGCTGAGATCATGAGAAGGATCCAGCATGGCTTACTAAAGAGTTCATACTTTATTATATAAGCAAGGGGGAAAAATTCATCCAGAGTAATAAACCTATTAAGTTTTCCTTGATAAATGAACACCTTAGAAGTGGTGTGGGGAGTGAAAAGGAACAGGGCATGACCAGAAGCATAAAACCAGCTGCAATATTCCAGGTAAGAAATGATGAGAGACTCAAATAAGACAGTCACATACAGCAGAAATAAGCCAGGCTAGAAGGATGCTTAGTACAATGCAGAGATCTACTGAAAATATATGCCTCATGGTTCTGGCTGGAGTAACCAAAAGGAGGATGGTGCCACTCAATGTGGGAACATTGAAAATGGAGAAAATTTTAGGGGTGGGGTAGTTATAATAAGTTCAGTTTTAATCATATTGGATTTTATGTGCTATGGCACCTGTACATATAGATTGTTAAGTCCAGCAATGACCAGGAATCCATGGATATTTGCAAAAGAAAAAACGATTTGTGGCATAAGCAATATAGGTAGTAACTGAGTGTCTGGGGTTTCAGATGAGGTAACCCAGAGTGAGTGGAGACTAAAAGTTGGGTCATGCATAGACCCCAAATTCTAAAAGAGAGGGAAATTGTTATAAAGCCATAGAGTCAAATGATAAGAAGCTAACATAGTGGGATGTGGGGGCGAGGGCAGAGAAGTGAATACCATCATGGAAGCTAAGGATTTCAGACAACTTAATGAAAAGACATAACAGAGCCCTTGATTAATGCTTGCACTATGCTGGGGAATGGATACTAGATGATGAAGACATAGTCTGTGTTCTCTTGGAGGTCAGTATATAATGAAGTGGAGAAGGTTAAGTAGGAAGTGGACTAACTAAATGTTTGATTTGGCCATTGAGTGGTTTGCCACTGCTCTAGAGAGAGCAGTTTCAGAATGTTGGTGAGAGCAGTAGACAGAGAAGTAAATGTGGAGTAGCCAATGTGTTTAGACAGCTTTATGAAGGAATTTAGCTGTGAAAGATACAACAATATTGAGAGATAACTAAAGACTGCAGGAAACATAAGAGAGTTGCTTTTTAGAAAGAGAGAAGCAAATTGAGCACACTTGATTTCCGTGAAAATAAGAAATAAAGAAGAAAGCTTGTATAGCTTATCAGATTTCCTCCCACTTTGGTTGTTAAAGAAATAAAAACAACTGGATTTGTTAGATTAGATTTGAACATTATAATTATAAAATTACCTAGGTTTGAATCCTGCAGAATGTAGGTAGGTGTATTCCATTTGTGGTTATATTTTTTATTATTATTTTTAATATTATAAGAAATATTATATAACTTTGAATAATACATAAATTTAAATATGTAATAGAGTATTTTGAACAAGTAGATAAAAAAAAAAATTCTTCCTAGCTTTTCTTTATACCTGTTCTTTATACCTTTTCCACTGATAAGTCTGCATTCCTCAACACTATTGAAATTAGCTCTAGTTTTCAAATGTATTTAAATGGAAACAAAAAGCAAAAATTATTTTGGTCTGTCTTCTTTTCTCAAAAGTATGTCTGTGAGATAAACCCACATTCTTGTTGATAGAAGTACTGAGTTGGTTTTGATTACTGTGAAGTATTTCACAGTAAATATGCCACCATTTACTTATCTTCAATAATGCAGATAGATATTTGAGCTGTTTGTGCTACCGCAAATAATTCTGCTCTAAGCATTCTTCTACATATCTGTTAATGTTTGCATTTCTTAAGAGTACATACCTAGCTATGTAATTGGAGGGTCATAATGTTTATGTCAGTAATTTTGATAATGCCAGTCTCCCAAAAGAGTTGTATCAATTTATACCCTCTACATCAGTGTGTGGGATATGCGGTTACTCTAAGTCCTCACCAACTCTTGTTATCATCATCTTATCAAAATCTAGCTATTGTGTGGGTATAAATGGTTATCTCATGGTGATTTATGTGAGCATTTTCCTGGTTACCAAAAAACTGTAACAGTTTTTCCTACATATTTTTGGTTATGTGGCTATGCTTTTCTATAAAAATTCATTCACTACTCTTGCATCTTTTTTGAGCTGCCACTGTTTTCACTGTTTTGTAGAAGCGTATTATATGTATTATGTAACAAAGATTGGCAAATCCTACTACTAATGATAACCCATGGGACCAATTCTGACCTGCCGTCTCTTTTGGCAAACAAAATGTGATTGAAACACAGTCATATCTATTTTTAGGCTGCTTTCATGATACAATGACAGAGATAAGTAGTTATGACAAAGATTATGTGGCTGCATAGCATAAAATGTTTACTATTGGGCCCTTTACAGATAAGTTTCCCAAACTCTAATACTTTGTTTGTTAAATGACAAATAGCTTTGCCCTCTGTATAGCTTACTCTTTTATTTCATTATTTGTAAATTTTAATAAACAGGATTTAATTATATTAATTTAACCATTGTTAGTGCTTATGCATCTTAAGTACAACGTATATTCTCTATCCTAAAGTCATGTAGCTATTGTCTGATGTTATTTTCTATGAAAAACATTTCAATTTCCCTTTCACTTATAATTCCACAGTACAATTAAATTTTTTCAAGGCCATTTTTTTGCTTTACGCATACTTAAATATCCTTCATTTTCTTTATTTTATGCATACCTAAATGTCCCTAAACCATTTATTAAAAGACTACCAATCCTCCATGCCTATGTAATATCAACTTTGTAAACAATGAAGTGTTCCTTGCATGAAGATTATGTTTTAATTACTGTACTTTTAGCATAAGACTTCATATCCTAGATAAAGTTCTGCTGCCTCATTTTTGTCAAGTGTGTCTTCAATCATCTTGACCTTTTGATCAGCCAAATAAATTACAGACTCCACCCACCAAATTCCACTAAATATTTTAAACTGTACTTAGGATTCCTTGAAAATACAGATCAGCTCCTGGACAATTGTCCTATCACATTATTTAATTTTTGAGGGCAGGAATCAGCTTTATTTATCTGCTTATTTAAATACTCTTGAACTTTTCTTTAATTTTTATGAGCCTTGCATACATTTTGTTTGCATCACCCCTTAATCCTTGCTATTTTTGAAATGTTTTTAAAAACTTTGTTTTGTGCTTTCATACAGAAGTAAAATTCATTTCAGAATATGAATTGTACTGAAACATCTTTCATGAAGTAATATGTTAACTCTAATAATTTATCTATAGTGTTGATATCCAATATAATAATCACAACATCCAAAAATAACAGCGGAATTATTTCTCACCAATAAACCTTTATAATTTGTTTTATTTATAGATATCTCAAGCAACTGATCTTCGTTCAAACCCTATCGGGTATCGCTCGGTGCGTGTGTAATACCTGGATGCCCTACCCACAAACACACCCTACATACACACCCACCACGCACGCACAAGTATGCGCGCATGCGTGCACAGAGACAAGCCGGGGCGCCTACTCGTCTCTGTGTCACCACGCATAATCCAAAGGAATGTTGTTAAAGAGAGGTGAAACGGAACCGAGACGTGAATATGCAGACGCTGGGTGTGAAGGGCTCAGATGGAAACAGAAGGTAGCTAACGTAGGCGTGACAACAGCGCCACCTCGTGAGAGGCTGTGGACCTGCGACGCACAGTGGGA
Source organism: Macroglossus sobrinus (assembly GCA_004027375.1). Classification (NCBI taxonomy): domain Eukaryota; kingdom Metazoa; phylum Chordata; class Mammalia; order Chiroptera; family Pteropodidae; genus Macroglossus; species Macroglossus sobrinus. The sequence continues at coordinate 88,774 of PVKZ01004301.1, forward strand.
CTGCAACCGATTCAAGTAGTGAATGATCTGATCGACCACCGCCATCACCAGCTTCAAATTTTTGGGTCCTGGTCGACATCGTTATTCCGGTAAGAGGTCAGCACCGACAGTCCATGCACCCTTTTGCCGTCTTTAGATTGGGTGGAGGCACACGCCGAAAAGGTGGTGCCAAAGGAAAGCGAGAAGTGCGCTTCTGGATCAACCCGTTAGAGGGAGACAAAGAGAGGGCGCCCAGAAGCACCTCCTGGTCCCTATTCCAGGGCGGGAAATATATACTGGTCGGGCCTAGCGGACGTTGGGCGCGCCGCAAGGGGAATGGACTTGAAAGGAGAGGGTGTCCCGATTCGGTTTGGGTTTCGGGTTCCGTGCGTCCGATCGCCGTCGTTTCCACCGTGGTCGGTCCGACGGCGGGGGACGGGCGGGTGACGGGGGACGCGTGACGCGTGACGCGTGACGCGTGCGCGCGCACAGCGGCGTGCCGAAAACGGACGCCGCCCACGGTGGACCGTTGGAGGCCGTGGGTC